>VZTO01026324.1:72315-82400 GCA_013400615.1 Syrrhaptes paradoxus | reverse complement strand
CGGGCCGGGCCGAGGCGGCGCTGCGGGTCCCCGCTGCCGGCAGAGCGGCGGCGCTGTCCGCGGGGGCGGCGGGGCCGCACCGAGCTCCGTCCCGGGCGCGGCTCAGGGTGACTCGCGGGAGGGACCTTTGACGCCTCCGCGTTGGGCTGCGTGCGGAGCGGCCTGGAGCCCGGCCGTGGAGAGGGGGCTTGTGTCCCGGGTGGGGTGGCTGGTGCCTGTCCCCCACGTACGGGCACCTCGTCCCCGCTGGCGCCCAGGGGCCACCGGGTACGTGCACGAGCTGCAGGAAACGTTCCTCGTGCCACGGTCCTGTTCTCCGGGGCTCGGCTGTGACAGTGAATCTTCCGTTTTGTTTACTGGCAACTTCTCAGAGTGAGCGAGAGAAGCAAGAGCACATTGAGGTCCAGAAGGAGAAGCAGAGAGAGCTGATCCTGCAGCTCAAGACGCAGCTGGATGACCTGGAGACGTTCGCTTACCAGGAGGGCAGCTATGATTCCCTGCCACAGTCTGTGGTCATGGAAAGACAACGGGTAAGGCTTGCAGAGTCCTTCTGCCGGTATTTCTGCCTCGCGTTTGTGAGTCTCGTGTGGGCTGGAGGAGTTGGGCAGTCCTTACTTCCCACCAGCCGCTGCAGTGGGGATCAGCGGTTTGTCTGCGTGTGAACCTGCCCCGTGTCTTCTCTTGCAGTTTTCCCTGTGCAGCAAAGGTGGCCTGTTCCCAGGGTAACAAACGCGAACAGGAGTGTTGTGAAGCTCCTGGGCAGCAGTGCCACACAGGGAGATCATGCTGCTGGCTTGTGTTTTGCAGATGATCATAAATGAGTTGATAAAGAAGCTGGACATGGACCTGAGTGAAGATATTGCAACGCTCTCTCCAGAGGAATTGCGGCAGCGTGTGGATGCTGCCATCGCACAGATCGTTAACCCAGCCAGGGTGAAGGAGCAGCTGGTGGAACAACTCAAGACACAGATAAGGGACCTCGAAATGTTCATCAACTTCATTCAGGGTCAGTGCTGGTTTTCAGACGGGCAGATTGACCTGCTTTGTCGTTCCTTGACGAAGTCATGAGGAGGGAGGTCACAGGTATCAGGGGATGCAGGAAGGGTGTCTGGGTTGCGGGCAAGTACAGATCTCTCTGAACTGGGGGGAGAAGGAGAGACCGACAAAAAGGGTGCAGAGAGGTCTGAGGAATATTGACCTTAGTACTTGGGATACGCAGCTTACATTCACAAGTGTGAAATAATAGTGTGAAATTCTTGTTCTAGATGAAGTTGGCAGCTCTGGTAAGGCAGAAGATGGACACTGCGAATGTGCAGGCAGAAAAGACGGCGGTGGCTCCAACAAAGCAAACACGCGGCCCTCTGGAAATAGAGGTGGGCACTGCTCGGCTCAGAGCTCCCAGCTCGTTTGAGGGTCGACAGCCATGAACCAGCATCCTGTCACACTGGGCTGCTTTGCTTTTTTCTTCCTGGCAGTTGGTGTCTGTCCTTTCCTGCTCCCAGTGACAGAAGGCCTGTGTCCAGGTCCCTTACCCGTCCTCCACGGGATCGTTAGAGGAGTCACAAAACCTCAGCACGTGGCACAGGGGGTGGGACTGGTCTTCAGCGGAGGTCAGGAATAGGAGGGATTTCTGTCACAGTGCAGAATGCACACAGGCTGAGCAGCCTTGTCCTGTGCACGCTGTCGGGCTGCACTGTAATTAATGCTCCTTCTGAGCTCTGCGAGCAGGTGCAGTGACCCGGAGGGATCCGGTGTTCTCTACTATGTGAGACTTGTCTACTTGTGATGGGATTTATTGGAGCTAGAACAGCGTACAGGAGGAAATACTGCAGAATCTTTACCTTCTGCAGTCTGAGGCATCTGCCGATAGTCAGAGACAGATACTGGCCAGAGCAGACGTTTGTGCTCCCCTTGTGTGCGTGAAAGAGCAGAGCTGTCGATTCCTTAATGAGACAATTTTTTTCTCTTTTCTAACCTGATCAGTGAACCCAGAAGATGCCAGAAAGATGCGAGAAGCAGGCCTGCACCTCATGCGTCGCATGCTCGCTGTGCTGCAGATATTTGCCGTCAGCCAGTTTGGTTGTGCTACAGGTCAGATTCCTCGCACCCTCTGGCAGAAGGACCAAGCCAACAAGGACTATTCCCCCTTAGTTAAGAAACTGGAGTTGTCAGTGGAGCGAGTGAGGCAGCTAGCTCTGAAACACCAGCAGGATGACCACGTAATCAGTTCCTCCAGCCTGCAGGATGTTCCCTTGGGAGGCAGGGATGAGCTGACTCTGGCTGTGCGGAAGGAGTTGACCATCGCCTTGCGAGACCTGATGGCTCACGGGCTCTACGCCTCGTCTCAAGGGATGAGCCTGGTGTTGGCTCCCATCGCGTGCTTGATTCCTGCGTTCACCTCATCCCCGCAGACCATGCACCCGTGGGAGCTCTTTGTCAAGTATTACAATGCCAAGAACGGACAGGCCTTTGTGGAATCCCCGGCTCGCAAGCTCTCCCAGTCCTTTGCCTTGCCTGTGACGGGAGCAGTGGCCATCACCCCCAAGCAGAGCCTGCTGACGGCCATTCACACCGTCCTCACGGAGCACGACCCCTTCAAGCGCAGTGCGGACTCGGAGCTGAAGGCTCTGGTGTGTATGGCGCTCAACGAGCAGCGCCTGGTCTCCTGGGTGAATCTCATCTGCAAATCCGGAGCTCTGGTCCAGTCCCACTACCAGCCGTGGAGCTACATGGCAAACACGGGCTTTGAGAGTGCGCTCAACGTGCTCAGTCGCCTGAGCACCTTGAAATTCAACCTCCCGGTTGACCTGGCTGTCCGGCAGCTGAAAAATATCAGAGATGCTTTTTGATGTATTTTTATTGTAGATCATCCATTTTCCACAAGCAGGCAGCTGCTGGGCTCAAGAAGCCTGGCTTTTTTAAGACCAGATTTGCCTCTTTCAAATCGATATTTGCTTTTAGGGAAATCTTACGGTGTCTTGATGCTGGAACTCTGTGTTTTACAAGGCTGCCGCTGCAAAGCTGCTGGAGGGGGTGCGCTGCACAGCACCTCCCCCTGCCCTCCTTGCGCAGCTCCTGAGAGCAGAACCCCTTCGAGCAGAACCCCTTCGCTGGTGAGCGCTGGTGTGAGGCTGGCTGCCCCAGGCGGGGTGGGGGCCCAGCCATGGAGCCTGCGGGGGGAAAGCCCCTTCCACCCCTTAGAAGGTGCAGCTTCTCCCCCGTGCTGCCTCGGGGTGGGTATTTCTCACGTTTCGGGGTGTAAGCGATGCCCCTAAAGAGGGAGGGGCGCTGGAGCTGTTGGGCTGCCTTGGGGCTGCCCAGGGGCCCGTGCCTCGCTCTCTGCAGGGGGAGCGTCTGGGGAAGCCGGGGCAGGTCTGCGGCGCGGGGGCTGCGCTCCGCCGGCCCCTCGGCGATCCCCGGGAGCGGCCGCCCTCCCCGAGCTCCTTTCACGGCCTGGGAGCGGCCGGCGGCGCGGTGTTCGCGGGATGCATTATTAAATCGCTTCAGCACGTCAGTGCGGGAGAGGCCTCCCGGGGCCGCGGTGTCGTTCCTCCGCCTTTCCGCCGCTGGGGGGGATGGGGGTTAAACCACCAGCGGCTCCTGNGGTCTCCCGGGGGGGGCGGCGGACACCCGGGACCGCGGCCTGCTGCCCGGGAACCGTGATCTTCCCGCTGCGCATGCGCGACCTGCGCCCACAGGAAGCGGAAGTGACGCCAGTGTCACGAGGTGAAAGGTCGGGGGCGTGGCCGCCGCGTCCTTTTCCGGTCTGGGCGCCATCGCGGCGGGAGCGTCGGTGAGTGGGGGCGGTGCGGGATCCGCCGCCATCCGCCGCGACCCGCCGCCGCTCGCGGTGTCTGGGCCCGGCCGTGACCGCCGCGCGCTGTGTCCGCAGGGATGGGGAAGTTCATGAAGCCCGGGAAGGTGGTGCTGGTGCTGGCGGGCCGGTACTCGGGGCGCAAGGCCGTCATCGTGAAGGTGAGCGTGGGGCGGCGGGCGGTGGGCGGCCCCGCGGAGCGGGAGGGCCCGGGGCGCCGCTGCGGGCCGTGTGCGGGGGCGGCCGTGCCGGCGGGGCTCCCGCGGGCCGTGCCCGGCTGCGCTGCGCGGTGCCATCCCCGGCTGTGGTCGGTGCGTTGCAGAACATCGACGACGGCACCTCCGACCGGCCGTACAGCCACGCGCTGGTGGCCGGCATCGACCGGTACCCGCGGAAGGTCACTGCCGCCATGGGCAAGAAGAAGATCGCGAAGAGATCCAAGATCAAGTCCTTCGTGAAGGTTTATAACTACAACCACCTGATGCCCACGCGGTGAGTGGCGGGCGGGGGGCTGCAGGCCTTGCTCCCTGTCTGCTCGCAGGGATTGTGATTCCTGTGTGCTGGAGAGTGAACGGTGCGGTCACAGAGGCTCTTAACCATGCGGCTGAACGAAGATGGGGAGGTGGGAGGTATGGAACTGAGGGGAAGCATTGGTGAAGCTGTGGATGAGGCGGCTGGCTCTTATTCCAACCACACTCGTTCTCCTCCTGATTGCCGGGGTACAGCCGGTGGGCTTTTGAGGCAGTCGCAAGGGTCTGGGTGCTGCAGGGCTGCTGTGGCCCAGCGACCCTCCTGCGCGTCCCCTGCAGCTGTGGTGGCCGCAGGCATCCAGACACGCTGGAAGGAGCCGCTTGTCTCCTGGGAAGCATGCAGCTCCTCCCTTTGGGGGCTGCCCATGTCTGTGGGTGCTGCAGCGCTCTGGTGATCTCCTGGGCTGAGGAGGCTTTCCGAGCTGTGGTCCCTGAGCCTGGCTCTAGGACGTGCACTTGACCAGCTCAGGCTGCCCGCGGTGTTCTCGCCGGTGCGACAGGTACTGCGACTGCTTTGAACCCCGCTGCTCTTTGCCCAGGTACTCTGTCGACATTCCTCTGGACAAAACAGTCGTCAACAAGGACGTGTTCAGGGACCCCGCTCTCAAACGCAAAGCGAGACGTGAAGCCAAGGTGAAGTTTGAGGAGAGGTGAGTTGGGTGCTCGTTCCTTCAGTGGTGTCGGTGCCTGAGCCCCGCGTGAAGACTTGGCGCGGTTGTGCCGCAGGCGGGGTCAGTCCCAGGTAGGGGGACGCTGCTGCCCCCCCTTTCCTGGGCGCGTGCTGAGTGCATTCTGCCTCGCTGCTGTGTGTGTGTACGCAGCTGTGCTCGGGGAGCTGGGGGCTGGTCTGGGGAAC
Organism: Syrrhaptes paradoxus; assembly: GCA_013400615.1. Classification (NCBI taxonomy): domain Eukaryota; kingdom Metazoa; phylum Chordata; class Aves; order Pterocliformes; family Pteroclidae; genus Syrrhaptes; species Syrrhaptes paradoxus. Next base: position 77,200 of record VZTO01026324.1, on the reverse strand, counting down.
AGCTCACCAACAGCCCTGGACTCAGGCTGACATTTGTGGTAGTGCTGCCGCCTCGTGCCAGCTCAAACGGGGCTGTTCAGGTGCCCGGTGGTGGTCTGGTGTCCCCCCTGCCGGCTCCATGTGACAGGGCAGCGCTGGTGCTTTGCTCGGAAGTGTTCTGGGTGAACCTTGCTGCTTCCTGGTTCTCTGCTCAGAAACTCGGTCAGCGTGGCCTCAGCGTCTCTCACGGGTGACGTGGGTGTCCCCCAGGCAGCCCGGGGCGGTGGCTCCCATAAAGCGCTCGGCCGATGGCTGTGGGCTGTCCTCCACGCAGGAGGTCTGGTGGGACTGCCACGCACTGTGCTTCCCGCTTGTGGGGAGGGAACCGCCGCAGCGCGGGTGTCCTTCGTGCGGGGCTTTGTGTTTAAATGTTTACAGCAGGTGTCGTGGCGCCCGGGCTGGAGAGACCAGGGAATGACCCTGGGAGAGCCAGGCGCTGCGTCCTGCCCGTGGGGGACACGCAGCTGGGGTGCGGGTCATGGGCTGTCGCTGGCTGGTACCGAGTGTTCTCTGACCTGTGTTCCTCCTCTTCCAGATACAAGACCGGCAAGAATAAGTGGTTCTTCCAGAAGCTGCGGTTCTAGAAGTGTCGCAATGTTGCATCAATAAATTTATTAAAAACCGTTTTGTTTTGTTTTGTTGTATAAAGTGTTGCTAAGCCTTTATCTGTGGTGTGGACAGTGCTGCTCGGTGTTTGTAGAGTCTGTGGTGCTGTACGGCCCGAACCGCGGGTGCACGTGGGACTGTCCTTGGGCACCTCCTGCTGTCCCCGGGTGCGGTGGCTGCTCCTTCCCCTCCCCGGGGGGGTTTGTGCTGTTCCCACCCCTGTTGAAATCTCCAGTTCTCAAAACTGCAGTAATCCCTGGGAGAGGAGAGACGAAGAGTTAATTCCAGCTGCCTGCTGCTCTCCTCAGGCTGAGAAATACCCTCACCCGTGGGCGTGGGCGTTGGTTTACCTTTGCAGGTGTTACGGGGATGGAGTTGGTTTTCCTCACCGTGCTGATACCAGAGGGATGTTTTCATCATTGCTGAGCAGAGCGCGCGGAGTCAAGGCTGAGGCGAGCTGGAGCCCGTCTGTCCTGGGGACGGCCGCACACCCGCCTGCGAGGGGGAGCAGCGTGCGAACCCCTTGTTCTGCTTCCCGCGTGCAGCTTTCGCTTTGGCTGTTAAAGCGTCCGTCTCAAACGGTCTCAAACGCCGGTTTTCTCCTTTCCAGTCCCGGTTTGTCCTGTCCCGCGGGGGAGCGAGTGGCTGCGGGGAACGAGCTGCCGGCCAGGGTCAAACCACGACACGTTTGAGGGGTGGGGGGTGAGCGTGGGTGCGGGGAGCGGGAGGGGAGGGGGCTGAGGGGGGCCGGGGGCGTTGGGGAGCGAGGTTGTGGGGCAGTCAGGAGGGGTCGGGGCCGGGCTCCGTGTCCCGGGGCTGTCCCGGCGGGGGACTGGGCACTGCCCCCGCCCCGGGACCGAGCTGTGCCCCCGCCCCGGGGCTCGGGGGCGGGGCCGCGGAAAGCGAAAGCGGAGGCGGGCGGAGGCGCGGGGCCGCACCGGCTGCGGGGTCCCGGGCAGGCAGAGCGGCCCCGGTGCTCGGCTCCCCCCGGTCCCCCTGGATCCCCCGCTCTGCCCCAGCGCCGCGGAGATGGGCTCGGAGGAGGTGAGGGTCGAGCCCTGGGGCCTGCGGGCCGGGGCGGGGGTTTGGGGCGGGTGCGCGGGGCTGAGGACCCCCCCTGCCTCCAGGACTCCTTCATCCAGCTGCCCCCCTCCGTGGGGCCGGAGCACGGCTGCCCGGCAGGGACCCCCGAGCAAGTCCGGCAGGAGATCGAGCGGTGCAAGGTGCGTCCCACGGGTGGGGGATCATCGGGCCCAAAGCCACCCAGGACCCCCCCCTCAGCCCGGGTGTGGGCCGGAGTTTCTGATTTCCCTTGGGGTACGGGCCGGGAGCGGTGGGGAGGGGGCACCCCATGGGCAGGGGTCCGGGGCGCTGCGCCTCCTGCCCAGACCAGCCGCGTGTGCCGGGGGTGGTGCAGGGTCCGCAGGGTCTCCGCAGGGTCTCGCCGTCTGACGGCCCCTCTCGCAGGAGGTCTGCGCGGAGCTGGAGCAGGACCACGCGAAGCTGCAAATGGCCAAGGAAGCGCTGGAGCAACGGACACAGGACCTGAGGAGAGAGGGAGAACTTCTTCACAGAAATCTTGAGCAACGGATGTTTTTAAACAGGGAGGAAGAGATGTCCTGCCAGGTGGGGGGTCGGCGGGGTTGTCCTGGGCTTGGAGAGGGGGCAGCGGGTGGTGGGCTGCCCCTCGGCTCTGAGCGGACTTTGCTCTGGAGCTGGTGGAGGGCTCACGTCGGCCTGTGCCGAGCAGCGAGGTGGTGCCAGCGGGGAGGAAGGGCTGCGGTCAAACCCAGGAGCCAGGGCAGGGCTGCAGGCGGTCCACTGTGCGTGGAGCCGTGTCCCCAAACGGTGCTGGGCTCAGATCAGGATCGTGCTGCAGCCCCTCGCTGCCCCCCGCCCGCTTTCCTTCCAGGCGGGGGTTTCCCTAGCGAAGGAAGAGAACAGCAGGCTAAGGCAGGAGAAGGAGCTGCTGAAGAAGAAGCTGGAAGAAGTGAGGAAGAGGGTCCTCTGGGAGGATCCGGTGATGGTAACGGAGCACGTGCGGGCACTGGGGTGGGCTGGTGAGGGGCGTGAGCCCGGCTGGAGGGGCTGCGGGCGAATGCAGCCGGGCGGGGGGTGATGACTGGCCCAGCTCCTCTGCCAGAGCCAGGAGCTCCAGTGGTGGCTTTGGGACTCCAGCCACAGACAGACCCTGGGAGAGACCCTGCCCAGGCTCTCCGTCGGTTTGAGCCGTGAGCTTGTTTCCCGCCTGTGGGTTGGCCGGGACAGGCCCTGTCGGGGGTCCGGTCTCCTCCAGATGCTGTCTGTGTGCTCGAACCTAGATGCTGCCTGCCTTGCCAGAGAAGAAAATGGTGTTTAAGGGACTTGTGACAAACAAGGAGGACGTGAACAAGCTGATGCTCACCCCGGTGGTCCGCTACCCTCTGCAGGGGGGCTCAGCTCTCATCACCTTTGAGAAGGCCGAGGGTAAGAGCGAGAAGGGCAGTACCGCCGCCGGCTCTCCTGGTCGGTCGGGTGCGGGACCGCCCTGCACCCCCTGCCCCGTGTCCTGCCCCTGGCACCCGCGGAGCAGGCGGTCAATCCCCTGTGCTGGGGCTCTCCCTGCTTGCAGTGGCCCAGAGGATCATCGAGATGAAGGAGCACGTGGTGGAGCTGAGCTGTGGGGAGGAGCTGGAGGAGCTCGAGAGGTGCAGAATGCGAGTGCGGGCGGCACCGGTGGACATACTGCTGCCGTTTGCCCTGGAGGTGGGTCCCGAGGGCCTGCTGCTCCCAGTGCTGCAGAGAGCCGCAGAGCTGCCCCGGCACGCACCCGCTTTGCTGTGCCCTGCTCCTCCACCACCCACACTTGCCTCTGCCGGGTCACTGGTACCAGCCCGTCTCCGCGCGTTAGTGCCGCAGCTCTGTGGTGCTCTGGGGCTGGCCCTGCCCTGCCTGGGCACTGACCGCCCTGTGCCACCGCAGATCAGGCTGGCTCGGAGCAGCAGGAGCATCCTGGTGTCCGACCTGCCCAGCCTGGGCATCCCCGAGGAGGCACTGCTGGACAAGCTGGAGCTCTTCTTCAGCAAGACGAAGAACGGGGGCGGCGAGGTGGAGAGCAGGGAGTTCCTGGACGACTCTGGCCAAGTGGTGCTGACCTTCGCGCAGGATGGAGGTGCGTGGGCATGCTGAGCTCGGGTGCTGGCAAAGGGGGAGCAGCCCAGCCAGCTCTGGGGGGGCACAGGTCACCTCTGGAGAGCAGACAGAGCTGTGGGGGAACGGGGAAGGCGGAGGGAGCCCAGGCTGTGCTGGTGCAGAGGAGCTGGGGCTGGGCAGCACCAGCCTTGGTGCCTGCGCCGGGGACGTGACCTCCCCTGGAGCTCTGCAGGGGCCTGGGCGGCTCAGGGCTCTCCGCTCCCTCCACAGTGGCAGAGCCGCTAATTGCGAAGGGACACATCCAGGTGCTTATTGGGAAAGGAAAATATGAGCTCAAAATATCACCGTGCATGAGTGGAGACATCACCAACCTGCAGGTAAGGGCACGAGCCCTGGTGCCAAGCAGCACCAGCCAGCCCGTGGTGAGCCCATATGGGTGGGGGGTCCTGGACCCCCGCTCCCCACGTGCCGTGCAGCCAGGCACGGTTCCTGCAGGCAGCCCGAGCGGGGCAAGTGCACCGGGGGGGTTCCCCTCCCTGTGCACCCTCCTGCCCCCCGTGTGGCAGCGGGCCCCCCGTCGCTCACCCATCTCTGCCCAGCTCCAGCCTTCGCGCTGCCCCAGGACCGTCCTGCTCTCGGGGATCCCGGACGTGCTGGGAGAGGAGACCATGAGGGACACGCTGGAGATCCACTTCCAGAAGAGCAGCCAGGGCGGGGGCGAGGTGGATGCCCTCGCCTATGTCCCGGCGGGACGACAAGGGGTGGCTGTTTTCACGGAGGACGCGGGCTAGTGCCGGCCAGCCCGGCAGCGGGGTCTGCACGGGCGCTGCCCGGGGGCACAGCGGGAATTAAAGCATCTGCAAGGAGCGCCGAGGCTGTCGTGCTGGGGATGGGACCGGGACGGGGACCGGACGGGATGCAGGAGCCGCTGGGCTCCTCCCGGGCCCGGTGCTGGGGGGCGAAGGGCCCCGGTCGGGCTCTGTGGGGCCGGGCCGGGGCGGGGCCGGCCGGGGCGGGGCGGCTCCGGTTTCGCTTTCGTTTCCCCGCGGTGGCGGCGGCGGCGGAGGCGGGGGCCCGGAGCGCAGCGGGCGAGGCCGGGCCGGGGGCT
>VZTO01026324.1:57402-72244 GCA_013400615.1 Syrrhaptes paradoxus | reverse complement strand
GGTGAGTGCCCGGCGGGGGGGTCCGGGGCGGGGGAGCTGGTGCCGGGGCTCGGGCCCCTCCCGTCCCGCGGGCCCGGCATGGCGGGGCGCACGGTGCGAGTGCGGGGGCTCCCCGCCGAGCTGCCCCCCGACAGGGCGGCCGACAAGCTGACCATCCACTTCCTGCGCGCCCGCAACGGCGGCGGCGAGATCGCCGAGGTGCGGGTGCTGGGCGGGCCCCGGGGCTGCGCGCTCATCACCTTCGAGGCGCCGGAAGGTAACGGCCGCAGCGGGGCCGCGCTCCCCGGGACCCCCGGGCCCCCCCGCTCCGGGCGGGGCCGCGGCCCCCGGGTCTTTCACGGCTTTTCCCGGCAGTGGCCCGGAGGATCCTGGAGGCGAAGCACCACGAGCTGTCGGTCGGCGGCAGGAAATACCGGCTGGAGGTGACGGCGGCGGAGCCGAGCCCCGACGAGGTACCGAGGAGACCGCGGCCCTGTAGTCTTTGTTAGACTTAGAGCACGTCCATTGCAATTCATATGCAAATGAGGAATTATCTGGAGGGCTGCGCACTCGGCTGTTGGGTGTTTGTCGGAGCCAGAAGGAACAGCCGGACGGCAGGGAGGGGACCCTTCCCCAGCCCATCTGGCGGCACAGGCGGGATCTGCCGTGCCACTCGCTGGACAAGTGTCATTAGCTGGACACACACAGTCTGTTTTTTCCTCTCTCCTTCCCAGGAGAGCTTAGGAGACAGACAAGAGAGTATGGCAGTGGCCATGGCTCATGTTTTCATGTCTGAGCAGTGAAAACAAGGGTGTAGAAGTGGGGCTACATCTCTGTGCGATTTGTCTCTTGCGTTCCTTGTTTGCAGAAAGCTTTTGGCTGTGCGTACAAGGTCCAAGAGCTGCTGGGGATGGCTGGGTCTTTCAGTCCTGCCTGTGTTATGCTCCCATCTCATCTGAAAGCAGGATGCTGAGAGAGAGAGAGGTGGCGGGTCGCCTTGTCTCTTCTGTCATAATAACGCAGGGGTTGTGGCAGGTGCTTTTGCCTCCCTCTATGCCTTGAAGGGAGATAATTTTCAGTCCTTGCTCTCTCCCTTGCTATCTCCTTGTAGATCTTCATAGGTTCTTGCTTGATAGTTGACTACAGCAAGCTTCCTGCCGGCAAAACCCTCCTGAAGAACTTGCAAAAATGCTACAGCAATGTGCAGTTCAACTTTGACTCCAAGAACACACACTGCGTAGTCAAGGGACCATTCACGGAGCTGCAGGCCTTCAGCAGAGACCTGCTGGGCAGCCTGAACCTCGAGAGCCAAGGGTCCAGCCATGCAGCCAAAGAGACCAGAACGTGTGATCACCAGCAAGCGCCTGACTCCACCGAGCCAGCACGAGAGACAGCAGAGCTGCCGGACTGGGACCAGGAGCGTGAAAAGGCTGCGGGATTCCCGTCATCTCGGGGCCCTGTGGACGGGGAAGCTGCGGAGCAGCTGGAGGACTTCTCCCTGGTAATGGACTCGGACATCTACTTGTACATGCAGAGGTTCTGTGCTGACGAGTACCAAGGTGTGCTGCGCCAGCACTGCGTGGATGTGGTGGATGTTAGCAGCGATGGCATCGCCATACTGTACCTCCAGCCATCTGCAGGTGTGCCTGGGGACATGGACGCCTTGCGACAGGCCCGCCTGGCCCTGCAGCAGCTCTACCAGCAGCTGGAGGTGAGCTTGCGCAAGGAGAAGATCTCCAAGGGAGACCTGGCTGTGGACAGCCAGGCGCTCAGGGCTCTGACACGTGAGCTGCAGAAACTGTATCCGCAGTTGCTCTGCCATGAGGATGAGAAGCAGCTTTATCTTATTGGAAACCTCGTTGATGTGTCCCAGGCCAAGCAGAACCTGCAGTTCAGCACCAGAGGAGGTGCCGCACACGCGGCCGGCACGCTCGGCAGCCCCCTGCCCTCGCACTCAGCCCCCTCCCGTGCCGCAGAGGCTGCGCTGCACAAGCCCAAGGCACCTGCGGTCGCCCCAGCCGCCAGGCTCAGCCCGGGCCGGCTGGAGCTGAAAGGCGAGCTCAAGCTGGCCGCCAACTTCAGCTCTCTGAAAGCCGACAGGTCTCAGGCCGGCCGGGGCCTCTTGCCGGATCAGGACTCTCCAGCGGTGGGACGGGTGCCGCTGTCGGGAACGCACACGGATGCTCTAGGGCCGGGGGACCCGGCGGCGCTGACCCAGCAGCACCAGCCTCGTGTCTCTGCAGCAGAGGCAGCTTTGGGGCCAGCGGCAGGGTCTCAGCAGGACCCCAAAGAGCGGGAGCACGTGAAAGGAGGTGCCAGGCTTGCCAGACACAAAGCTCCGTCTCCCTTTGGGGGCAAAGAAAGCAGCACTTTGCATCACCGTGGGGACTCTAAAGTCTCGGGTCCCACCAAGCACCTGGCTAGCACAGCTGGTACCTTCGACGCGACACGGATCTCTTCTGCTTTAGCCTCCAAACCCTCTGAATCCAGGCCTCTGCTGCGGCGTTCCAACAGCTTCTCCCTGCCAAGGCCAAAGGAAGGCGCCGAGCCCCAGGACAGCGGGAGGGCAGGCGGGGGAGGCAGCGGGGTGAGGGAGGAGATGAGCCTGGACTCTCTGCAGTGGTCGTACCTGAAGGACGTCTGCCACGCTGTCGACGAGCTGTGCCGGGAGGGAGGCGTGCAGCTCTCAGAGCATCGCGCCGGGGACTGCACGGTGCTGACGCTGCGGGCGGCGGACAGGAACAAGCTTTTCTGGGCTAAGTGGAAGGTGGAAGCTCTTGTGCAGAAGTGTCCTGACCTTGTGTGTCAGAGCATGAGCTACTCGGAGCTCGCCGTGGATGGTCCAGATGACAGTGCCCTGAGCGAGCTGTGCAGCCTCCTGCGAGAAAACTCGCCCCAGGTCGGGCTCAGCAAGGACAAGTACAAGCTGTATCTCGCCTGCCCCAAGGAGATGCTGCCAGGAGTGATGGAGACCTTCCACGTGTTCTCTTCCAGGAGGCTCCGTGCCCTGAAGGCTTCGTCCTTGTTGCCAGGACCAGAGAGTCCCGGGCACTCGGGTGCCATCCTGCCGAGCGGAAGCCAGGCCACGGCGCTGGGTGCAGCCCTTTCCGGCAGCCTGGAGTTCCTGCAGATGGGCTTGGAGCACCTGAACATCAGCGATGGAGCAGAGCACGGGGATGTGCTCGGGGCTTCCCAGCTGCCAGGGGCTGAGGAGAAGAGGTCCCCCAGTCCTTGGAGGTTCCAGCAGGCAGGGGGACAGGCGGAGGCCCGTGGCCACATGGATTCGGGCGCCGTGCAAGGAGGGAGCAGCCTCCCGAGCCCTGGTGTAGCGGATAAGCCAAGTCCTGCTGCTCTGAGGGAGTCCCAGGAACAGCCAAAGACCAAACTGTCTGTGGGGCAGCCTGAGGCCGCGCGGCGAAGGCAGGTTTTGCCAGACAGGTTCCAGTTCACAAGAGACAAGAGCAGAGGGGGCCCCAGTGACGCGACGGGGCAGCCGCGGCCGGCGGTTCCCGCAGCAGACGGAGCTCCTCACTCCCTGCCCGCCCGGCTGCCCGGGGCTGCGGCCGCTGGGACGCCCGAGGCTGCAGCACAACCGTCACCTGCAGCGGGGCCCCGGGGCCAGGAAAGGGCCCAGCTCCCCCCTGGCAGGAGCGGCGTGCCGGAGGAGCCTGACCTCCCGTCCCGGCAGACAAGAGGCCCCGGCCTCGGGCAGGAGGGCGGCAGGACCCCCCTGGGCTGGTGTGACGCGTGCCAGGGCTCAGGCGTGACCCTCCAGGCCCCCTGCGGTCACGCCCTGTGCAGGACGTGTTTTGCGGCGGACACCACGCAGCCGCCCTGCTGCAGCTCCTCCGCGGCTGCCCCGAGCCACCGGATCTCGGGGACGTTCAGGGTCTCATCCCTGTCTCAGAGTCTCCCGGGCTACTACCGCGACCCGACGCTCCAGGTCGTCTACAGCATCCCTGACGGCGTGCAGGGGGTAGGTACCCGCCCGGCTGCAGGACGGTGGGATCTGTCGGTGGGGCTGGGGCGGGCAGCGTGCGTGGCGGGGACGGGGCGCAGCGGCAGGTCTGTGCCCCACAAGCAGCAGAGGCACTGACCTGCGGGAGGCAAAACGCTCCACACCAGGTTTGGGAGCAGGCTGCTGCTTTTGGGGAGTGTGTGACGTCTGGTTTTGGTGCCAAGTGTCCAGCAGCCCACGGGACCACGGTCGTGTTTTCAGGCTGGACAGAATCTCAGCAGCCAGCTCTGGGGCACAGCGCTCAGGCTGGTGTTGAAAATGCTTTTTCCTGTTCTAAGGTTGGTGACCCCAGCCCAGGACAGCCGTACAAAGGGGGGAATTTCTGCGCCTTCCTGCCTGACAACCGGGAAGGGCAGAAGACAGCGATGCTGCTGAAGAAGGCGTTTGAGCGCGGGCTGACGTTCCAGATCAAATCCTGCAACGGAGAGGAAAGAGTGACCTGGGGCCTTATCCCACACAAAACCTCCTGGGATGGCGGCAAAGCCAGGTATGGCCCAGCTCATCCCGCGCTTCCAGGGCTGGTTTATTTTAGCAATGGGTGGAGGAGGACCATGGGCTCCAGCTCAGCAAACCCTGGCGTGGGCGGCTCTTCCAGGCTCCCGCAGTGGCAGTGTTGGTGTGTCCCTTTCCTGCCGCTCGCAGGGCGGCTGTGCCGTGGCAGACCAGCCCCAGCACCCTCCAGCTGGAGTAAAGCCCTTGCCCATCTCACCCCCGTGAGTTCCCCATGAACAGGAATTCTGGGCTGGGTTCACGTACAGCTTTCTGGGCTTTTCCCGTGACAGCGCTCCGCAGCTGCTCGGGGTGCGAGCTGTGCCTGCGGCAGGAGCAGCTCCCAGGGAGCAGGACTTCCACCCTCAGCGCCTGCCGAAGGGACGGGGCAACAATAAGCTGCTGCTCCCCTCTGTGGTTTTAGCACCAGCAGCAGGATTTACACCGCTGCTCTCTCTGCCCCACAGGAACGGATATCCCGACGCCCAGTATCTCCGTGAGGTTTGCGCTGTTCTGCAGAAACTGGGCGTTGCGTGAGATGCTGCCGGAGCAGCCCCAGCCTGCGCCTTTGCTTCACCTTCCTTCCAGCTCAGCTTAACCCAGACAGCTCAGGAAAAAGGCAGGTGTCTGTCCACCAGCCCCTGTGTCCCCGGAGGTAGCCAGAAATCTGCACTAGTGACAGCAGCACCTCCATCCCTGCGCCCTGCAAGCCTCAGCGTGGGGGATCGGAGCTTCTCTGAACCACCAGCTCCTCGCGGGTGTGTGTCCTCCCCGGCCCCGGTGAGGATTTCAGCAGCACGACCCAGCCTGGGCGGGAGCCTGCGTGCAGCCCACCCCGTCTTCTGGACGTTGCTTCCACCTGCGGCAGCTGCAGGCAGGCTCCAGCCCAGCCACCACCCCAGCCGGGCCAGCGCTGCGCTGTCAGCAGTCGCCGGTTCACTCGCCCGTTCCTTCCTCAGCAGACAGCCCCGAGCTGCCGGCCCTCCCCAGCACCCGCTCGGGGGCCAGCGGGCGACGGCCGCTCTCTGCGGGAGCATCAGCGGCTCCCCGCGCCCGGGACAGGCTCCGAGTGGCACAACACAAATAAAGATTTATTCCCACATTTTCAGCGGTGGTTGCTCACACCCTGTTTTACCCTCACCCCAGGCACCCGTTCCTGTCTCACTGGGTGCAGACACACAGACACCGAGGAACAGCCAGAGGCCAGCCCAGGGCTTTGCAAACAGGAGTCACCATCGCTGCCCTCCAGAACGACCCCTGCAACACTCGAGGCCACAATTAGCAGCTGTCCTTGAGAGCAGCGGCATTGTCTCACCCGGGGAGAGGCAAACTGAAGGTGTCCGCTCAGAGTCTGCCCGGAGCAGCAATAAAAGTGGCCCCGCGGCTGAGCTGGGCTGGAGCGTTCATTCCACCGGAAGAGTGAGCAGCACACTGCTGAGGGTTTTGTTATGCTTTTAATTAACATTTGAAACACATAAGGCATATGGTAACAGTAGACAGAGGAGAATTACACAGTATAGTCATGTAAACAGCATTGGCACACTTGCTTTCTGTCCGACTTGGTTACACGCACAAAGCGGGATATATTTTTTAAACAAAGATTTTCCACGTGTCTGTAGGATGAGTATCACTCGTATCACAGCTCTGCAAATCAACACGACGCAGACAGCACAGACCAGACCGTATGTTGTAAGAGGCTCAGAGTCGAACGCGTTTCCCCTCCCGCTCGTGCACCACTCGCCGGTGACGCTCTGCCAGCACCAGGGCTCAGCACATGAGGCTTCATGAGGCCGCACGAGGGTTTTACACCCACGGCAGCGGGCCAGGACCCTGCACCAGTTAAAGCCTGAAGCCCACAATGCTTCTTACTCTTCCCTCATCAATTCTAATTCAATGCAGGTGTCCGAAATGTACAGCTCCATCTCCCCCCCAAAAGTGCCGGGTGGGGGTCCTGCCCCCCTGCCCCAGCCCAGGCTGCTGCCGCTCCCTTGGCCGTCAGCGTGCAATGCAAGCCAGCTGGAGAGAAACCAGAGAGTCAAAAACGTGACAAAAGCAGCCCAGTGACAGCAAAGGAGTTGCATTTTGTCCAAGACCAGCAGAAGCACTCTGGGAAGGGGACTGCAGCGATGACACAGGAGCCACCCCCCCGGGCACAGGGCTGGGGATGCTGCTGCCCTGCTCCTGAGCTCCTTACTCACACTTTCCACCTGGACCCCTCACGGCACCTTTGGGTCAGACAATCAGTAAAATAAACATTGAATTGCACTTTGATAGCTGGAACGGCACACGCAATACAAGCACAGGAATCTCCCACGTCCTCAGTGGCACGACTTTGCCCTGAACAGGTAAGCAACATTGAATGGAATGATTTTTATCCTAGGGTCTTTGTTTGGTTTTTGCTTTGGTCCTTAGTATAGAAACCTGCTGGTTAACTTTATTAAGACACTTGAAGTTGTTTTACCTAGGTTCTATCCTTATTGGCCCATAAAATGTTTGTCTGTAAAAAAAAAAAAGTAAAAAAACCAAAAAAAAACCCACCCCAAGCACAGCGTTGGTCAGTGAGGCAGCGAAGAGCAAAGTTACATTTAATCTTGTTCTTTCTGTAGAAAACACTGTTGCTACCAAGGGATATAAAACAGCCAGTGCTCAACTCCAGCGACAGCAGCTGCTCAGCACTCCCGCCCGTATCGGGGCTGTGGGAAGGGGCAGGCGGAGGATGCTCGAGCCGCCAGCCAAGGAGAGCCGGGAGCCGCGACTGTTTGAGAGCCAAGGCTGGGCAGCAGATAAAGCCTCGCTCGAGGACTGGCCGGAGACAAACAGCTGCCCGGGGGAGAGACGGGCTCTGCAGCAGCTCCTCCGGACCGGGAGCGTGGCACCACCAGGACGGTCCTGGCAAGGCTGGAACAGCTGGGACGGGAGCGTCTCGCTCACAGCACCACGGTGCCCACAGCACTGAGCTCGCAAGAGGCGCAACAGGGTTTGGCGAGACTGAAAGGCCAGAAGGGAAAAGGCTCCAGTGACTTCCTGGTCCTTAGCGGCAGGTAGAAGAAGGCACCGAGATACTGTTTGCAGTGGCGCACGGCCCGGCAGTGCGTCGGAGGGTCCTGCGGGAGGGTCCCCCCCCCTCCTCCTTCCCGCCGCCCCGGGGGGGACGGGCTGCGAGAGCCTGGCTACGCTGCCCCCGCCAAGGCCACCCACGTAAGGCACCGAGCACACGCTTAGCTGAGAGTAAAGCCAGGAGAGGATGTTACTGTGAAACGCAATTTGAAAGTTTTCCCAAGTGTGCAGAACCGAGGACGCGCGGGGCTGTGTGCCCTCTGACCACGCTGCTCTTTCGTCAAGGTGACGTCCAGGTTCTTGGAGGAACAGGTCCAGACTTCCCATTTCAGCGACTTAGACAGTCCTTCTGTGGCCAGACCTGGTAAAGCAGCATTAGACACTGCTGGATTTAATCTAAATTAGCATGGCAGGGCAGGTTGAAAGGAGAAGCAGCAAGATTTTGGATTCAGAAATGTTAAAAGTTGTGCTTGCGAGCTCCATCAGACTGCGTTCATGACGTTCACGTATCAAGTGCAAGAGGTGGACTGACCAGGACCCGTGGCAGGGCTCCAGCCCTCGGCGGTCGCGGGGAGCGGGGTTGGTTTAACACCTAAAGTCGGCCAGGGCAGGTACCCCGGGGCTGCACGGATGCATTTCTAAAAGGCAGCAGAAGCAGGGACTGAGCCCGAGCACCCGACACAGGAGCTGCACTGACAGACAGGACCCCGCTGGGGGACGGGAGGAAGAAGCCGCGCTCCCCCCTGCCCAGGAGCCCGGCTCTGCACGGCGCTTGGCCGCTCACAGCGGAGGGGACCCCCTCCCTGGGCTCGGTGAAGCGGGATCGCTGGTACCAGGGTTTTGCTCCTGGAGCCTGAGCTCCTCCGCGATGGGCAGCTCTTCCTGGCACCCTCAGTTTGACCTTTTCGAATCCAAACCGAAGCTTGAAAGCCTGCAGCACCTACGGCCCATGACAAAGCCTCAAAGCAAGCACAGAGAGCACCACGGCCAGGCGGGGCTGCGACAGGGTCCAGCGGGACGGGGGACACCCCAGGGCGTTAGGTGCTCACAGAACTAGGCTTGGGTCTCTGCACAGAGACCTTTCCCAATGCGCGGAAGAAAAGAGGAAGAGAAATGGAGTTCTGGTCTGGGAGGAGCAGCTCCTAAACCCTCACACTGGGAGAGAGCCCGAGGGTCCCAGGACTGGCAGTTTCGGGGAAGAGGAGCCCAGCCTCGCCGCAGCACTGACCCAGGGGCGAGGGCCGGTCTGAGCGGGTATCTACCTACGCACGGGCTGGAAGAGAGCGGAGAGCACGATCTAAACTGCTCAAGATGCCCAGGCCAAGAGGCTGGACGCAGAGCCGGGCAGTTTGCCATCGACAGCGGTCACCTGGCGACAGCTTTGCCGAGAGGCGTGCCACCGACAGCCAGCCCGGGCTCCTGGGAAGGGGGCCGGCAGGACTGGTTCCCGAACGGCAACACCTCCCCAGCCACAGGGCACAGCACAGAGCGAGCACGAACGGGGGATTGCTTTGTTCCCATCTTGCTGAAATCTGATTCAACACTGCAGCTCTTGAAGTACAAACACGAGGGTGAAGTTTAGCTTTGACAATACCAACTTGGAGCCCAACATTAACAAAGCACAGAGCCAACATCAATTGTTCCAGTCATCTGAGACACAGTTGAGTCCTTATGGTCTCTAAAAAAAATCAGACACAGTCTAGATCTCCCTCTAGGGTTTGGAATCAGAAAATGGACAGGATGAAGTTAGCTACCCAAAACTTTCCTTCTGTATTCAGACACAGCCCAGCCGGTCAGGCTGTCCGCCCCAGGACACAGAACGACTGCAAGATGCCATAGACCCCGAAACGCCGGGAGGGTCGTTCACGAGGCAAAGACACGACCTGTCACTGTCTGAGGGGTGCTAGAGGCCAGTGGAAGGGAAAGAGCGCGGTTAAAGAGGAGCCGCCCTGCTAGGACTAACCTCGGCGACCCTTTCCTCGGCTGCTGAGGACACTTCCCAAGCCCGGACCGCTCTCTGCTCAGCAAACTCCTCAAAGGTGACAGCGCCCGTGCTTCAGCAGGGTCGGTTCCTGCGGGGACAGGTGGCAGCAGGGCAGCGTCACGTCCCGACCTTACAGGGACGCTGCGCAGTCGCTAATCGCCAGCTGCCTGGGCGCTTCAGCTGCGCTGCCGGAGGAAAGTGAGGTTAGTTTGGAAATTCAGAAGATAAAGGATTAGAAAAACGTCTGAAATAAACAGGCTTCAGGACAGAGAGCTATGGCAGCAGGCGTATCTGGCAAAGGGTCAGTCACGACGAGAGCATGCAAACCTCATCTGAACTTTAACCACGATGTTCTCGTACTGGTGAAGATGGGAGCTACTGATCTGTCCATTTCCAGGTCCCAAAGACATCAGGGAGTTAAACCATGACTTCACAATCTGCACTCATCTCTTCTCCTTAGTTCTCTTCTTTTTTGGATTCTTCCTTGGCTGCTTCAGGAACCAGGATGACCTTTCCAACATTCTTCTTCTCTTGCATCTGCCTCATGGCATCTGCCACCTGGAAGCAACAGGAATCTCGTGAGACCTGCACCCCCCCGTGCAGCGCAGTCCTGCCCGTCCCCGGCCCCTTGGTCCGCCCCAACCAGCCTGAGGGTGTCCAGGAGGCAGCTCTCCTGCCAGCCCAGGCACACACCAGGCATCCAGGTGCCTCTGCACAGATGCATTTTGGGCAGAGTTGGGCAGCTACCCCCGCCTGCCCGTAGGAAACTGTCCCCCAGAATTCACACAGCCCAACACAAGGATGCTCTGCTACGCAGACCGTGGAAGAGCGAAGCGTGTGTGACCACCGCTGCCCCGCCAAACAGAGAGGAGCCCTGCAGAAACCCAGCCAACAGCCACAATGTGCTTCTACCATCTACACAACCACAGGACAATACAGGCACAGATTTTTATTATTATTTTTAAGCAAAACAGCCCCTGGGCCAGGCCTGGAATCAACAGAGTTTTCCTTAAGCATCTGCATCAGACTAGTTCTCAGGTACTGACACCAGCTGATCATTACCGAGTCCTCTGCTCCCCTGCGGTAAGTCCTACCCCAGCAAAGGATCTCCAAGGGAAGAACCCGACTCTGCCTTGGACACATTGATGCAACAGCACCAGGCATAGCAGAGCTGCTGGAAAACCTGCCGCTGCCTTCCAGCATCCTCCTTCTGCTTCACTGCCTGGGCTCTTTTCACTCCTGGAAGGGCTGCAGCAACCTTCCCAGCTGTCTGCTTAATTAGCGGGTGCAGACGCAGGCAGTCTCCAGCGTGATGCACAACCCAGCCCCTCCGTGGGCTGCTGCTGCCACGAGCAGAGCTGACCACCTGCCCCGTTCCACAGGGACGCTGTCTGGCACTGCCCAGCTCTGTGCTCTGGAGCAGAAGAGCCCAGCCACTTTACTCCCCCTCAATATCTTGAAAGGAAAAAGGCACTGAATGTCTGAGAACAGATGGTTATTAAACACTTGTAACAGTTCAGCTCCCAGCAGCAAGGTGCTCACACTGGTCCAGAGCAGAAAACAATTGCCCGGCACATTCTGGGTGCTGCCAGCCTGGGTGTTAGCTCAGACTCACCTGGTCAAAGGGCCAGACAGAGTCTATCTTGGGCTTGATTTTGCCTAGACTGTACAGGCTAACCAGCTTGGCTACAACACCTCCGATAAGCTCAACTTCTTCATCCATATATCCCAGGTGGTAGCCACACACAGCCTTGTTGTGGTGCAGGAGCTGCAAGGCATTGATGCTGAACTGGTTCCACCAGGTTTTAGCCATAGCCATGAGGTTCTTCTTCTGCCCAGTGAGCAGGTTCGCTATCCCTGGAAAGAAGGCAAGCCACAGATGAGCTGGAATCAGCACAACACGAGGGGCAGCGGGCAGCCTGCGTGACAGCTCAGAGAACGCGCAGAGTAACGGCCCCACGCAGGGATGGAGGACAGCAGAGAGAACTGGATCACATCAGGATCTGCCCAGTCCACCCTCAATGGAAACAGGCACCTCCCTCCTCAAGATACACAGAATGTGGATTATTGGCACCCGTGTTTTGCAAAAATACAGAACAACTGCTCTCTTAGGAGGGCAGCAGCAGCGCAGCGGGACTGGAGCGCTGGTGGAGGCAAGGGAGGGTCACATCCAGCCAGGCTGGCGGGACGGCACAGCCCTCCTCCCGCAGCCGGGCTCCTCAGGGCAGCCACACGCTGCCGCAGCCGCAGCCAGGACAGCAGCACACTGGTGCAAGTGTCTGGAATCCCAC
The DNA here is from genome assembly GCA_013400615.1 of Syrrhaptes paradoxus. Taxonomy (NCBI): domain Eukaryota; kingdom Metazoa; phylum Chordata; class Aves; order Pterocliformes; family Pteroclidae; genus Syrrhaptes; species Syrrhaptes paradoxus. Next base: position 60,426 of record VZTO01026324.1, on the reverse strand, counting down.
CGAGGGCTGTGTGAGGGCTTTGTCTGCGGCACAAAATCACAGTGTTTCAGGGCTGGAGAATGGAGAGATAAGTATTCAGTAGCCGCAAACCTCATCACCCACACATCCTCTAGAAGAAAAGCAAGGCTCTATTAGTGCTGTGCATTAAGGCAGCCTGGACAAAGCGGCTGTGCCAGCGTTCCCCCGTGAGGACATTCCAGCTTCCCCTGCAGGCACTGGCTCGTACTCGAGGAGAGATGATGCCATGGGAGAGAAGAGCCTTGGAGCCTGTGGCCAGAGATCTCGGGACAGGGCACAAATCCCACTCCCTTCAGTGCCTCACCCAGGCGAAGCATCCTAAAGGGCTTCGTGAAACCACAGAACTACAACACGCGCAGCAGCCAGCAGCGACACTCCTTCACAGCTGCGCGTCCGGGCACGGAGCAGCCAGAGCGTTCCAAGCGGGTCCACACCCACCCTCCCGCCACACAGTCCCTCCTACGCAGGAGCTGGGGTTTGGGCACGCCGCTCACACTCACCGTAAGTGATGAGTTTGCCCATTGGCTTCAGCAGGTTAAATCCTTTGGACGTATCAGATCCTCCCAGGGGGTCCAGGACAATGTCAACACCTAGAGGGAATTGACAGGAACCAGGAGTTTCTTTGCACTTGAAAGAAATGCAGGACAGCTGTAGAAGCCCTCCACCACACGGTACCTTTGGGAGAGATTTTCCGGACCTCCTCTGCGTAATCCATCGTTCTGTAGTCAATGGGGTGAGCTACTCCACTCTCCTTGAGTGACTCATGCTTGGAGGCAGATGCTGTGCCAAAAATGGTGACATTTTCTACAGTCTTGCACAGCTGGATGGCAGCAGTTCCCACACCACCTGAAAACCAGCAGTGAGAAAGACTTATAAGCAAAGAGTCCCAGCAGTCAGAAAAGCCTCTGGATAGGTAAATGATCCTTGCTTGTACCGACCGCACAGTGCCGGGAGCGTCTGGAATAAAGGCTTTGCCTGGGGCAGGCTGACGCCTGTGACACGCTGCCAGAGACCGACCCTGGCTGCTGGGGAATGGGTTCAGCATTTTCCAGCGCCTGGGTCAGCGTGAAGCCGGCACCTCTGGCAGGCGACGTTTTGTCAGTCCAGGGTCTGATGTTGTGACCACGTCCCCCCCCATGCCACCTGTTCAGAAGCTGCGTGTTGAGGCCAAGAGACTCAGCACAGGGTGGCAAGAACTATTTACCTGCAGCCATGTGGATGAGGACACTCTGGTTGGGCCTCAGGTTCCCAAAGTCAAAGAGGATCATGTAGGCAGTGATGTAGTTGACAAGAAGAGCAGCCGCTTCCTCGAAGCTCATCCCCTCGGGCATGAGGAAAGTCTGACTGGCTGGCACGTTCACCACTTCTTGCCAGAGCCCTGACCTAGCCAGGACCATTACCTTATCGCCAACCTAAAATCAGAGGACAAGGCAGTCTGAAACGAGCCCCAGGCTGGCAGAAGTCATCGCACCCTTACCCTCTACGCCAGAGCCAGGCACACGTGCGCTGTTCTCTGTGCAGAGGTCTGCAGGGACTGCAGCATCCCTGGGCTCCACGTGTCGGGCAAACAGCACCGCAGCCCAGCACCTCCCACCACGGAGCTGGGCACACGCCAGGAGCCTCAGAGGGACCGCAGGTGCTCCAGGCCCTGGCTTGCACCCAGTGCGCTGCCTGGCCGCCGGCTGCCCAAGCCAACAGACCCCCAGCACAGTAAGAGGGATGGGGGCCATGTCCTGCCCTCCCTGCCCAAGCTGGGAGCAGGAGTGAACACTGTGAAATATTACTTCTGCCAACAGGCAGGAGGTTTGGAGCAATGCTTAACAGGATCAACCCTGGAGAAAGCGTGTTCAGCCTTAGGAAAACCTCCCAGGTCTAAGCCTCAGGCCTGAAGTCTGAGGCATCCCCCAAAATCTGCTCTTATCCCACTGGCAAGAAACATCTGCTTGCTGCAAAGGAGATGGCAAAACACCAGGCAGTCACATCGGCAAGCAGAGAAGAGGCAGAGCCAAGGCAGTAAGCAGAAAGGCTCCTCGGTGTATGGGTTTGGCATTTACACTTGAGTAACCGATATTTTTCCTGGAGACTCTTTGTTTTGCCAGTTGTGCACCCAAGAATCATCTTAAAGCACAGTAATGGCAACGGCCCTTAGACCCAGGGCTCTAGGACATGCCGAGCCAACTCCTCTGTCCCCCGAGTTTCTAGAAACACAGGAACCACAGGCTCGTGGGCCACAAACCCAGCACCAAGAGCAAGTAACCTGCTCGTGCCCACGCCTCCCCACCCTCGGATGGCTCTGGACATCCAGATGGAGCCCTTTCCTTCCACGTTCATGTAGCTTAAAAGGAGGGTCACAAACGTGTTCAGAAACAGCACGGTCATGCTCTAGCCCAACATCCTGCCAGCGCTCACCACTAACAAGAAAATCGCGTCCATGCAGATACACCCCGTGGTCCCCGAGGAACACGAACGATCGCTTCCAGCTTTTCCCCACGACTCCAGACCGCAAAGCCCCGGCCCGGAGGGGGGGCAGCGGGGGAGCTCCGGCCGCCCACGGGCTGGGTCCGCAGTTCGCGGGGCGAGGGCAGCCCCGGGGGCCCGGGGGGGGGAGGCAGGGACGTGCCGGGGCCGCCCCTTTGTCCGGGGGCTTTGTCTGCGGCCCGGCCGCCGCGGGCGGGAGCACGGCGGACGCCTCCCGCAGCTCCNNGCCGAACCGAACCGGGCCGCGCCGAACCGAACCGGGCCGCGCCTCACCTGCCGGTCGCGGACGCCGTCGCCCAGGGCGCGCACGGTGCCGGCGCACTCCATGCCGGGGCAGACGGGCGGCGGCGGCAGGCGGTCGTACAGCCCCTGCCGCGCCAGCAGGTCGGCGAAGTTGAGGCCGCAGGCGCGGACCCGCACCGAGACCTCCCCGGGCCGCGGGCCGCCGCCGCGCCGCGCCTGCACCTTCACCTTGTCGTAGCCCCCGAAGCCCGTCAGCACCAGCGCCCGGTGCTCCGCCGCCTCCCC
>VZTO01026324.1:23451-50141 GCA_013400615.1 Syrrhaptes paradoxus | reverse complement strand
CGGGGCCGGGGCTGAGGCTGGAGCGGCGGCCCTGCAGCCTGCGGGGTTCCTCGGGCAGCCCCCGGCAGCCCCCCGCCGCCGCGGGCAGTTTCCAGGTGCCGCCGCGCCGGGCGCTCCGGTCTCTGCGCCCGCGGCCCCCCGGGGCTGCAGCCCGGTAACGACCAGAGCGGCTCCGGGGTGCGGGGGGAGGCCGGGGGGAAGGGGAAGAGGCGAGGCGCAGCTGGAGCAGGGAGACCTCACCTTGGAAAAGAATGCGCCGTGGGGATGCGCTGTCCTTTCATCACTCTGCGACAGAGCATCTGGGTTTTTGGGGTTTTTTTTGGGTTGGGTTTTGTCTCTTTGTGTCCTCAGTTGTGATTCTGCACAAAGCCGTAGGCACAGCTGTCCCAGCCTCCCGAGACCCTTCCCAAACTTCCTGCTGTCTTTCTGTGGAGGCATGAGTTGCAAGCGAGTGCCTGATGCAAAGCTAATAAAAATATTGGCATCCAGCAAGGCTCATGTGCACCTTTTAATTTACCTTGGCAACCTTTTTTGGACTGCTGTCTACTCATGGTGCAGCTGAATGCTGCACTCTGCCAGGGTACATACATCACAGGCTTGCTGATGCTCTTTCTGCATATTTTCTGGAGTCCTTATCACAAATGAAGTCCTCTCGGTGTCCAAGAGCAATAGGAAATTAAAACATGACCTAGGACTTTCTTTGCTCTTGTACACTTGAATTCCTTGCTGTAATTTTACATCCATCAAATTCCAGCTGTAGGATCAGCACAGCTCTACCTAGAGTAGTGGCTTTACTGAGTCTTGGACTAGGTCTAACGTGTAAAATGTGTTTGTTGAGTCTGCTCTGGAGCTTCCTGAGCCAGGAGACCTTGGTTTTGCTGCTTTTTATTCCCTGAGACAAGAAGGGTTCTTTTGCTTTGCCCGCCTGATGTGTGCTGTGCTGTGAGCCACACAGATGCTGGCTCTGCCGGCTGCTCTTGGTGCCATGGGTGAAGCGCTGGCTTCCAGCGTTTGACTGGGAGCTGTGCTTGAAGCACAGAATGGTGGCTACGACGTGGAAGTTGTTGCATGATGGATGCTGCTGGGCTGACGTGTCTGTGTGAAGTCCCTCGGACTGGTAACAGCGAAACCATCCTGGTCGCCCCGGGGCCCTTCCCTGCAAGGGTTCCCTGGAGCTGCTCTGACGGGGTGAGTCCGGATCGGGGCGTGCTGGGAATGAGGGGTGGCCGACCCTGGGTGTCACTGGGGTGCACTTGTGTGTACACCCCCAGCTTGGCCGCCCCTGTGGCTGTGGGGACTTCCAAACCGTGGACCTGTGTGGCCTGCGAAAGGGGACTGCATGGGGTGTCTTTGTTAGGCACTGAATGGCTTTGCTCTTAGTGTCTGCATTTGATGTGAAAAACTTCACTTTTGAGGGTGTGGAAGCACATTTGATGCATTGTCCGCTTTTTAGGAATTCTCCAGAATGTTTGCCTTTGATCTTACAAGTGTTAAAAGAAAAGGACATGATACAAAGTCTTTAAAGCTGTGTAGATGTATCCAGTACCTGCATCTGACACTGTCACCCGTTCATTTTTACCCTTTCCAACAAAATATGTTATTCTAATGTTTATCTCTATAGCCAAGAGGAAATGGACTTTGATTCTTTCTCCCTTCTCTTTATGAAAAATGTAAAACCTTTTAAACAGCTCTGTTGTAGAGAGAGTTCACTAGATAGTTTTACAGATAAATTCCCTTCTGTTGCAGCTTTGATTTGAAATACATAGGAGCTAGTTATTCGGTGAACAGTCCTGCAAAGCAATACACGCACTTTCCCCCAGTAGTCAAACTGATTTTTATCTGTAGACTGCAAGCTGCTGTTGGATTTCCACTATGCTTTGGAGACACTTGTAAACAGGAGCTGTGATAAAAGGAGTTTTGCACAATAACCAATTGAACCAGCTGAGCTGGAGGGCTGAGAGGGGCTAATTGCCCTCCTCGCGCAGAGTGACCGGCACTGGGGTGCACTTTCCCGTCTCTGTGCTACCTCCTGTCTCTTTTGAGCAGCTTCACACACAGGGGCTTACTGTTCATGATAAATTCCATCCCAGCAAGATCAGGAAGGGAGGTGCTGGGAAACTGCTCCCCTCCTCCTGTCCAGATCACCCTTTATGTTTTAAATACTCGCCCTCCCTTAGACAAGTAATGGGAACTGAAGGTCTCCTCCAGAAGTCAGAAGCGAGACCTGGACAGAGGAGCTGACTGTTGGGTGTTGGGGTATTTCTTGTTTAGTTTTTTAACCGCTCCCCACTCCCCTGTAGTTAGCTGTGAGAGTCAGAGGCTCTGGAGGCTGCGCAGGGTGAGCTGAGCATCACCCAGCAGCGGGTGTTGGGGCAAGAGCGGTCTCCCTGGAAAACCGCCTTTATTGTGACCGAGCATGGCCACAGCCTCCCTGGCTGCTCGGAAGCCCCGTCGGTGGTCTCCGTACGCCCCGGGGTGTTGTCTGCTCCCTGGGGCTGGTGTGACTGTGGTGGGAAATGCAGCCTTTCGGGCTGAGCGTGCCCCTCCTGAAAAGTCCCAAACGCAGGCAGGCGGCGAGTCCCGTCAGGGAAATAACTGCCATGGAGCGGACGGAGCGATGGAGACCTGAACGGCTCCCAGGCTGCACTGACACCCCAGGGGTCCTTTAACTCGGTGCTGTCTGGGGTGTCTGAGGTCTAGGTGCCTTCCAGGGAGAAAAGGGAACCGACTCTGAGCTTGACCCGTGTCTGTCTGCGGGGCTGGCTGCCCTTGCTCCTTGTTTCTGTTTAGGTTGGTCCCACCTCTGGGCACACGGAGGGTGGAACCCCTTCAGGTGCCACTTTACAGCGCAGCGGAGATGTCCCACCGCTCCCGTCCCCCTCAGGTCTTCGTGCCACCTCCCAAAGCGTCACTAAACCTCTGTGTGTGAGGGAGGGGTGGGAGCCCGCCGGCCGTGCCGGGTGGACGGGGAGCTGCCGTGCGCTGGCCCCTCTGCTCGTGATCGGGGCGGGGGACGCGCTGCTCTGGGTGCTCCCGTTCTGCCAGATCCTCTTTGCTGCCCGCGCTCGGTGCTGAAACCGCTCTGCGTGGTGCCGGGATCCTGTGGTGGGGGAAACTCCTGTTGGACGGGATGCCTGACGGCCTGGCAGCGCCGTTCCCAAGGGGCCGGGCGCCTCCAGTGCCGCGCCGGTGCCCCAGGCCTGTTGGGAAGAGTTTTCTTCCTCCCGGCTGGTGGAGGAAGGGCGGGTGGCTTTGTGATCCCCAGCAATCCTTTGCAAGGAGTGGGCGAGTTTCGTTTCCGTGCTCCAGAGGTGTGGAAGGGAATGCGGTTACCGCAAGGCGTGCGCCGGGCAGGTTGTTCCTCCTCAGCGATGCGATCGCCGCGTTCCTCGTGGGATCAGGGAGCGCCCGTGGGTCCGGCCGCTCTGGGAGGTCTCGCGCTGGGAGCGGAGCCGCTCTGTGCTCAGCAGGTCCCCGGCGGTGAGACCCCTCGGCACTGGCTGACCCCCGTCCCTGGGACCGGCTCTCACGATTCCCACGGTGACTCGGGCGTTGCCAGTGGACCCCCTGCCCATGACTGCGAGTGGCCCCAGTGCCCCCGCTCGTCCTACCCCCCGTGCTGGCAGCCCCGCAGAGCCCCTTCCCCAGCGCTGGGTACCCGCAGTGGGGAGGGGGCTCGGGCCATGCTGCTGCCCCGTGGCTCAGCAAGGCCAGGCTGCTGCAGCATCGGTGCTGGCAGGTCTGGGGCTTTGTGGGGGTTTTGTTTTGCTGCCAGTACTAATGGGGAGGGAGCTACTCTGGGCAAGGCAGCCTGGCTCAGTTCTTTGCTTTTGGTTCATACCCCGTTGTGCCGGGAGGCTCTGCCTGTGTCTGTGCCTCGGTGCAGGCGGCAGCGCGGGGATGTCACCTGCGGCCGTTTACCTGCTCGGTGCCTCTTCCTGGTGCAGATCCCACTGCAGAGTGGAGCTGCCGATTTCTGGTAGGGGCTGGGGAGGCCCAGTCCTGGCACTGTGTCCTGCACAGACCACTCCTGTCTGCGGAAGCTGCGGGAGAGGACTCTCTCTCCCGTCCTTTGTGGACCAGCAGGATGCACTGCTGCCGGAGCCGCAGCATCTGCCGCAACCTGCGACGCTGTGAAGATCAGTGCCCGTGGGTTCAGCCGTGCTGCTTCACCCCACGCTGTGCTGCAGCTCACAACAGGGCACTTAGCGGCTGCCAGCCCTTCACCGGGGCTTCTGTCTCTTCAGCAGATGTGCTTTCAAGACAAGAATAACACTGAGCTGCAGATCCCCCTCCGCCTCCCCCTTTGCCTGTGCTCCGCAGACAGTCCGCTGTGGCGTGGCCTCTGTGGGAACCTCCAGGCTGCGATAACAGACCCTCTGTAGGGGAACTACCGAGGAATGCTGATGAGACTGGGGAGCTGAAAGGGGCCGCGTTTAGCGGTGGCATTTCCATGGATGCTGAGGCTGTCTGTGCCTGGAATCCCAGCCGGCAGCTCCAGGATTGCCAGGGCTGCCTCTTCCAAGCGCTGCCTTGGGAAGAGTTCAATGCCACTTGCACTCCGAGGCAGGGAAAAAATGTGGAGCTGCCCTTTCTGTACCAAAATAGCTCCTCCCATGCTCCCTGTAGAGGCTGGGAGCCTGAAACCAGCACGCTTGTCTTCCGCCTCAGCACAAATATGTAGTTAAGCCTAAAAATATGTGCAGCTGGGTCACATTCTCAGGCAGGTCAGTAACCGGTTGGACAGAAGTTTGAGGAGTTGCAGCAGAAGCGCTGATGCTGGAGCGGGTGGAGGATGGACCTGAGAAGACGTGCCCTCTGTGACATGATGTGACATGACGTGACGGTCCCTGGGAGGGCCGTCTTGCTGGGTGTGGTGCAGGGTGCTGCGCTGCTGTGTGGCTCAGGGGTGGAGGCTGCTTCTCCCGCACCTCCCTGCAGCAGGGGCAGCATCCGTCCTTCCTCCGCTGCGGCCCCGGGAGGCTCGGCTGCTGGGGGTCCCCGGGGGGTCCCTGCGGGTGCTGAGTCGGAACAGTGCCATAGTGACAAGCAGCTGACCCCACCGGCTGCTGTGACCCAACAGAGTCACCCGCTGCGGGCAGGGACAGCCCCAGCCTGCACACCCCCTTCGCCAGTCTGGCTGCTCCGTGGCACCTTGAGATGCCCCGTTAACGCGTGTTTAGGGCGAGTGGAAGCTGCCTACGGGGTGGTCACCTGAACAGACCTGCCGAAGCTCCCCGGAGCAGGGCAGTCGCGCCCCGTCTTCTGCCCGGGACCGCTTGCCTTTCCAGCCGCCCTCACCCAGCGTGGTGCCCGGGATCCGCTCTCGCCCCAGCGGACGGTGCTGGTGTGTGTCAGGGTGGCTGCCGGGGGTGGCGGGGGCTTTGCGGGAGGGAGAGCTCTGCAGGAGCCGGCTGGCGTGTGCCCCGGCCCCGTGCTGTGGCGAGGATGCGGATGCAGCTTTCCTTTTGCCCCAGATTCTGAAGATAAAATCTGCACTCGATTAAACTTCACGAGTGTACCAGCTCAGCCTTCCCCGTGGGGAGAAACCTTATCTTAGCTGAGCAGCCAGGGAGGGATCTGCTGCTTACGCACAGCAAACCTGAGGTGTGCAACGCTGCACAGAGATGATGGTGTTCGTTCAGCCCTCAGATGTGATCCCCAGAGCCGGAGCGCGCTGGCTGTGCTGTGGGGCTCTGCTGCCGCTCCCGGTCCTTGTTGTACCCGTGGGAAGGATGACAGGCAGGTCCGGCAATGCCAGCACCCCTTGGGACAGGGCGAGAGTGCCAGGAAGGGGCGTCTGGCGCCCGTTTTCCTCCTGTGTCAGCCGCCGCGGGTGTGATCCCCAGCACGCCCTGGACCCGGTCCTTGGCTGTCGCTGCAGCCCAGCCCTCCCGCCCCGGACGCCCGGCGCTGCTCCCCCAGAGATGCTGCCAGAGGAGCTTCCAGAGCTGCCCACCGACGGCCGGGGGGGTCTGCAGCTGAGCAAGTGCCTCTGGACCTGTGTGAGCTGTGTGCGGAGAGCGGGCACAGGGTCCGGACAGGGCAGAAGCACCCTGTGCTGCCGGGGATCCCTCTGCCGGTAAATCCAGCAGAACAGCCGCCTCCTGAGGGACTGGTTCCCAGTAACGAGGTCTGGAGAGGGGCCCAGAAACGCCACCTCAGCTGGTGCCAATGCCATTCCCTGGAGACGAGCCAGCACTGTAAGCTCTGCTGTTCTCGGGGCCGATTTCCCCTTTTCCAGCAGTGGGAAGTGTTTCGCGGTGACTCGGGGCCTCTTGCATCTGCAGAGGAAACGGCAGCTCTGGAGCGTCCGGGATGGCTCCGGAAACCAGCCGAGATGCTTGCAGGCTCACCATGGGGACTGGCCTCGCTGCTCCGTGCTGGGGTGTCTGGGACACTTCTGGCCTCTCATTCTCAGACACCTTTTCAATCCAGAGTTTTTATGCTTTTTACAGAGACAATAGCTGGGCTGAGACAGGGGATGTGCCTTTCTCATGCAAATGTCTGCCTGCCCTGGGAGAGCCCCTCGGAGCCTTGCTGGTGGAGCTGGGCGGGGGGCTGCGGCGGGGGGCTGCGGCGGGGGCACCCCTCTGGCAGGGCCAGGAGCTGCCGTCCCGCTGCCGTCCCTTCCCCACCAGCAGCTCTGCAGCCCTGCCGTCCATCCCGGAGCAGCCAGGGGGTTGTTCCCCAGCCCGGGCTGTGATTTCGACAAAGTGCATTATTGTTATGAACGCTTCCGTCACCTGCCCGGGCAGAGGAGCAGCTGCTCACCGGAGCCGTTCACCGGCACCTCGCACCTCGTGCCACGTTGACCAGGTCCGGGCGCTCACGTGGGGGGCACGGGCAGTGATGGACGGAGCGTCCTGCTCCCAGCCAGACCCCTGCTGCAGCCCCCACGGACCCCCGCCCCGGCGAGGGGGCTCAGAGCTGTTCCTCCACGCGCAGGGACTTCGCCTCTGGGCAGCAGTCGCTTGGATAAATTTCTCTGTAACAAAAGGCCGCTTGGAGCTGTGAGGTCAGCTCCAGAAAGCCCCGCTCAGCCCCAGGAAACGCTGAGCACGTGTGCCGGCAGCAGCAGCTCCGCAGGGTCGGAGCCACTGTCTGGGGGAGCGCAGGAGGGCTCGCGGCTGGTGCAGCCTGGCGAGGGGTGGTGAGACCCGCGGCTGGTGCAGCTCAGTGAGGGGTGGTGGGACCCGCGGTGGCGGGGGGACAGTCTGCTGGTGCCTGGCGGTGCTGAGGGATGGTACAGGCTCGTTGCCATGCGTGGGGAGAGGAGGCTGAGCAGCTGCACCTGGGTCCTGCTTTGACAGCTTTGTCCTGGGGACAAAGGCTTGGCTGAAGAGGTGGGGGGTTTGTCTGGCAAATAAAACATCCTCTGTCTCTTGAAGGGCCTCTGCTCGTCTGGCACCGCTGCGCGGGGAGGTAACCTGAAGCCCTTCAGGCTTGTCGATGCAGCACTCCAGAAAGCTGGGATGAATTTCTGCTTCATTCTGTGAAGGATGTTCTTGGCTGTCCCTGCAGAAAGCAGCGTGCGCCGCAGCGTTGCTGGCTCTCTGGGGAGAGTTTACAGTGAGCCCTCCGACACAAGTGCGATGCTGAAGAATGTCGGTCTTGGCAGTGCTGGGCTGTGCCTCACGCCAGCGCTGGCGGGGGCTCGGGAGCCCCTTGCAGAGCGGATCGTGGCTCTGGACGCGCGTTTGCCGCCTTGGTTGGGAATGTGCTGTTGTTGGAAGGAGGGTGCCCATGTGAGGAGGCTCGTTATCTCTCAGGACAGCTAATAGGGAACAAATGAAGATTAACACTGTGTCGGTATAGATGAAACAGCACATTTCAGTCCCCTGCCCAAGAGCAGCATCTCTGAGTCTCAGTGCCGGGCATTTCGGGGGGCTGCCAGCTGATAGAGGAGCTGCTCATGGCTGTATCCGCCCCTGACTTTGAGACATCAACCACGTGGATTTTATTTTTGAGCTGGTTTTTTGCTTGCTCCAGTTTTCTCTATTTAATCACGAACAGATGCAGATTGGTCCTGTTTCTTGCAAACCTGGGTGCCGAGTGGGAGAATGACTCACGCAGTAGCGGAAGGCTGGGTCTGCAGACACACCAGCCTTGGGGGCAGTCCGTGGGTCCCTGGGTTGTCTTGGAAAGGTGTCGAGTGCTTGGAATCAACAAACTGAAGACCTGGAGTGGAGGGAACTGAGGCTTTGGTGGTTTGGGTGGGTTTTTTAATTGTTGTGATCCATGAAAAAGTAATAAGTGCAAAAAACTGGAAGAACAATCCCCCAAACAGAATTTCCTGGTTCAGTAGAGAGATCTCCAAAGAAAGCTGGAGATCACCCAAGTCTGGAGCACTGCAGCTCTCCTGCCGCGCTGGGCAGCACCGGCCGTCGGTCTCCACCAGTCTCCTGGGGTGGGCAGGGGCTTCTGGCCACAGCGGTTGGGGAGTTTAACCACCAGCGAAGGGCCAGGGGCTGCTCCTGCGCTTTGGCGTTGGAGCAGAAAGTTAATTAATATGAAAGCAATTTTGATCTCATTAAGATCATGAGGCTCTTGATGTAGTGCATCCCTTCCCTCCCCTCTTCCTGCCAGCACAGGGGTCTTTCCTCCCGTGTCCCAGGTGGTGAGACGTGGTTCCTGGCACCGGGAGGGGACGGTGGGGGGCTGCACCCCCTGCGCACGGCCGCGGGCTCTGGCTGAGGAGCGGGCTGGATGCAGAAGGGAGCAGCAGGTTGCTATGATACATGTCTGCACGGAATGGAGCCAAACCCACCTCTACAAAAGGAGCATTCCTGGGCTGGGAGGGGGCAGATTTATCCGCAGTGTTTGTGTAAAGCTGAGGAGCTGCAGGGAGAGGATGTGTGTGGGAACATTTTCCTCCAGCGTGTACTGGGGCCCTTATCTGGAGGCAGATGTCGTTGTGTGTATGGGGGAGAGGGCACGGCTCGGATGAAGGACCCCGCAGGTCCAAGCATGCGGATCAGTGCTGGATCTCACATCCCATCCGGTAAACCCCCACCAGGCACGAGACTGAAAGCGCCGTTCAAAGGGGAGCTCAGCACGGCGGAGCTGGTGCTGCCTTCGAAAGCATCCTCAGCGGCAGCGGGGTCACCTTGCTGCGCGGCAGCAGCACGAGGGGAACTGGAGCAGCTCGAGCCTGAAGCGAGGTCAGACGGCTGGGACGCAGGGTCACCCTGGCTGGCTGTGCCTCCTGCATCCCCCGTCCCCAGAGCCGGCCAGGGCTTGCAGGGACTGGCTCCTTTCCGTGCAGGGAACACGACTTTCCCTCTAGGAACGCTTTGCAGGGACAGAGACAGGTCCTGTCCCTGATGGGAGCTGTCTGTAAGAGCTGGATACGCCTGCTGCTGATTTTGCTGCAAATCCAAACGTGCTCCGAATCCCGGGGTGTCTGCCCCCGGCTCCACGAGAGCGGTGGGGGCTGTGGGGGCACGGGGGGGCTGCGCTGGCTGGAGCGTGCCCTGAGCTCTGTGCTGCGGAGGTCCTGCTGGCAGCTGCCCTTGCTGTGAGCTGGTGGCCAGGGGACAGCGGGTGGCCAGACTCTGGAGCTGGGCAGGGTCTGGGGAGACAACCCATCCCAGCCCTCTGCCGGCCCCGCATGGGCTCCGGGCAGGGGAGGGGACGGTCGTGGCCAGCTCTGCTCTCCTGGCTGAGTCCTGCAGAGGATCCGGGTGTTTGCAAAGCCGCGGCCGCGCAGAGCTGTGCGGGAAGGGCTGCGCCCGCTCCGAGGGCAGGCGAGAGTCACGGTCGGAGCCCCTCCGGAGAATCAGCCCATTCTCCTCTCATGCCCAGGCAGATTCCCGTCCTCCCGGAAACACGAGGCACCATCATCCATAATTCATCAGGTGCTGAACTTCATCAAGGAGCCACCTGACACCCGGGCTGCCTGCTCCACCCTCCTCCCGAGTGGGAAAGCGCCGGGTCCGGGCTCCCAAGGGGCCACCGCAGGAAGCGCGTCCGGTCTCTTGTCCGGTCTCTTGTCCGGTCTCTTGTCGGGTTTCTTGGCCTCGGGGTGCGCGATCCTTCTTTTGGAGGAGGCAGATTCAACAAGGACTCTGGTGTCTCTGCTTCCCCTTCACATCAATAAACATCTGCTTCTCATCCCTGCAGGAAGTTTAAGCCATTGTAAAGCCAAAGATAAAACCGAACCCGGGGTTTTCAGCAGCAATGAGCTGATGGCTCCGTTACTGTTTACTGAGGCATCTACAGTCAGATCAGAACATTGTGGGACAATGCCTTTAATGCCCGAAGTCTTCATCGAAGGGGTGTGTGTGTCCCCGTGTGTGTGTGCCTGTGTGCGGCAGAAGCTGTGCAGGGCTCCGGCTGGACCTCCTGCCTGCTCACTGAGAAATCCTGCAGCACACAGGATCATCCCCTCCAATCTACAGCTTCTTCACCAAATCCCGTCACATCTGTGTGCCGGAAAGAATCTGTCCGACTTTTTCCAGCACAAATCCAGAGCAAAAGGTGATGCTTTTTTTACCTCTCTTAACCTGTCACAGTCTATGTGAGCAAGCTGTCCTGTATAAAGACAGCAAGAGAGGATAGAAAATAGCAGCTGCTTTCCCTCTCCTCTCTCAGCCACACCTTTCCATCCTTAGAGGTGCAGCAGCTGCACGGCAAGTGACGGGATACCTGCACAAGGGCAGGGAGAGGCACGTGCTGCTCTGCAGCGTCGCAGCCCTTCCGAGCTTCTGCAGGGAGCCGGTGTGCAGCAGCACAGCTCCACTGCCTCGCGCTTGCCAGAGGCTTGCTAGGGAGGGAGAGGGATGCAGAACATGCGTTCATTTCCAGTCTGCAAAGGGATAAATGTGAGAGCACAAGGATAAGACCTCTGACCTCCACACCTACACAAAGGGACCGGATCCTCTGCAGAGAAGCTGCTGAACCTGATGGTGTCTGGTCGCTGGTCAGGAGGTTGGGTGAACATCCTTCATCTCTGACAGAGCAGATGCATCGTGTGTCAATGTCTCCAGTTCTTACTGGAATTACAGATCTTGGCGGAGCGGGCTGGGGGTCCCAGCCTGCCCATTGGGTCACAAGTGGTCAGTGGGATGAGACCTTCAGCTCACCGCCCTCCTCCCGCTCCTCTCCGCAGGCTCAGCCTATTACGATAACGTCCGTCCCTTGGCCTACCCGGACTCGGACGCTGTGCTCATCTGCTTTGACATCAGCCGCCCGGAGACCCTGGACAGTGTGCTCAAGAAGGTGAGTGCCCGGCATGCTGCCGGCCGGCGAGGTGGGTCCCTGCAGCAGCGCGTGGGGCTGCCCTGGGGTCCCTGCTCCTGGGGTCCCTGCTCCTGGGGGCTGCCAGCAGGGATACAAGCTCTGGCCCCGTGGCCGAGCCTTGGCTGGAGGTTGTGTGCTCAGACGATGCTCAGCTGCTGCCCATCCCTTCTGGTCCGTGCAGAGAGCCGGACATTTCCGTTTGAAAGGAGCCCAGTGAATGGTGTAGCTGGTGGTAGCTTGCGGCGTGTGTGTGGGGGTGTCTGTGTGTGTGCACAGGTACAAATGTGGGGACAGAGGGAAGTGTGGGGGTTTGTTCTGCTTTACACAAAGACCTCGGAAGGTGCTGTACGTGTCTGGTTAGCGTAACCGCCAGTGACCGTGCTGTGGGTCGCGGGCAGCATTTGAGAAGTTCCCTGGTGCCTGTTTCTGCGTAAGCAGGGAGCTCAGGGCTTTTCGGTTGTCCCCTCAGCTCAGCATCTGCCTTCTGCAGGAGCCGCAGCGTCGGTGGGCTCTCACCGCGGTGCAGCAGAGCTCGCGCTGGGCTGGCAGCTGGTGGCGAAGCTTTCTGTGACACCCAGGCGTGACCAGCGCCGCGGAACAGCCCCAGGCTGCCGGGGACGGACCGGCCACTGTCTGAACGAGTCCCATTGTGCCGGCTGCCCTCTTGGCCTCTCCACGTTTCGCCAAGTGTTGTGCTGAAGCAAGTGGCTCTCACTCGGCTGCTGGGAGGGCTGAGAAGTGGCCTGTGTCTCAGAAGTGTCCTGGTGAGGGGACAAAGCCCCTTCAGATAACTCGGTCAATGGCTCCGTGTTCGTTTGCAGAGCGTGTTGCTGGGCACCGGGTGCGCGGGGCGGAGGAGGCGTCTCACGTGGGCTGAAGGAATTCCCTGCTCAGCTTGGGAGTCAGCAGGACCATAATGCAAGCAAATCACTTATACCTTAATGAGATGCAATAATTAGCTGGGGTTGGGGTTTATTTACGTCTCTCTGCACACTCCTCACGTGAGCCCGCACTGCTGGGTGCAAGGTCTTCCCTGCGCAGCCTGGCAGAGGCTTTGAGCACTGTCAGGCAATGACTTTCTGAGATGGTGCCTTAAAATAAACCCGAAATCACGGGGATTTCTTAAGTGCCTCTGAGTAGATGCTTTGTTTCCTTTGGCACAGGCGTGCAGCCTATGGAGGTGAGGAGAATTCCTGCAACTCCATGAAGTTGAAACAGGTTTTAGCTTTTGACATCAGGCAAATAAGGAAAACACCACGCCCTGTTCAAGCCTCAGGTGAAAATGCAAATTCATCAGAGGAAATCTTTGTTATTGCTGCACCTCTGGTGCCTGGGCTGCCTGTGCAGGGAAGGAGCCACCTGAGAGAGTGCAGACGAGCAGCTCTTCATTTCGTACGGAGCGGGTTCGTGGGGTGCTGCCTTCGCTCTGACAGTCTCGGTTGGCGCAGCAAGTCCGAGGCTCCCAGTGGTGCCCTGTAGCTCAATCCCCTCCAAGATTTTCATCCTTCAGGTAAATCAGGGTGCTTGAATTCCCGAAGAACAGCATCCTCCTCCTCTGGCGGTGTGTTCGCTCTTGGCGCTGGTGGCTGTGACCCCAGGAATCTCTCTGGAGCTGCGCATCCTGGCGTGCGGCCGGGCGCGGGGACGCGTCTGAGCCCTGCTGGACAAAGGTCCCTGCGGCGGGGAGGAGGGGGTCATGGTGGAGACACCTGAGCCCATCTCCTGGTGGAAAATGAGCTGAACGGGGCTCGGGCAGTTCTTGGCACTTCCTTCCCCGCCAGGCTGTGGACGCTGGGTTGCGGGGCTGGTTTTTTCCCCTTCTAAGTGCCTCGGTGTGTGCTTAACCATCAGTTAGCGCAGCAGGAAATTGCTGATTCCAGGTGACATCTTCAGGTGGGGGTAATCCTCTGCCTCCTATTTTAGAAACGTTAGATCAGTAATCTTGGATAATTAGATAAGGGTGTTGACACGCTGATAGGGGGCACAGGCGATGGTTTTATTTACTGCTGCAGAGGTTTCGCTGCACGTTGGGCATTCACTTTTGGAGCTCTGAAGGGGATGTTGGTGTGACAGAAGTGGATGTCTGTCCTGGCGTTCTCCTTCAGTTGGTTCGGTTCTGTACTCCCCTGGCTGTAGCTGCACTCAATGCCGTAACGTCTTTAAGATGTGGCTCCCAGTAACAAACAGGTAACGAGGGTGCTGTGCAGAGCTCCCTGCTGGCCGTGGTTCAGGAGGTCCAGCGTGTCGAACAAGCGAGCATAAAGTTACCGGGGAGGCACTGCGACCGTTCCCATCCTTGCCTGTGGCAGGCATTGAAGTGGTCTCTGGGCAGCTGTGACCCCCATTTGGAAAAGCCGCACGCAGCCGTGCACGGTCCAGCCTCTGCAGCCTGCTTTCCAAACCCGATCCCATCAGAGCCTCGTGTTGTGCTCAGATCACCAAGCGCTGGCTGTCCCTGTGCTTCCCATCTTCAGCAAAGTCTCCAGAACCGCTCCCGGCTGTGTCCCGGCAGAGCTGATGGGACGATGCTCCTGGCCTGTCCTTCCCTCCGGGGCCGGGGGCCGTGGACGGGGCTCTTGGCCTCACTGGAAAGGGGTTGGGAGTGACGAGCTGAAACCCGGTGACTGCCTTTGTTGTTCCAACCTCGACCCTTTTGCAGGCTGCGTGCTGCCAGAATTAACTTGACCCGGAGGAGCTGCGGGGCCTCCGGCGATGCCTCGTGCTGCAGCAGCCCCCAAGCGCCTTCTCCTTCTTCTCTCCTCTGCAGTGGCAAGGGGAAACGCAGGAGTTCTGCCCCAACGCGAAGATCGTGCTGGTCGGCTGCAAGCTGGACATGCGCACGGACCTGAACACGCTGCGGGAGCTCTCCAAGCAGCGCCTCATCCCCGTGACGCACGAGCAGGTCCGTGCGCTCCAGCTGCCGTCCCCGCCGGGCGCGGGGGAGGCGGGGGCTCCTCTGCGGGACCTGCTGGTGCCGCGCAGCTCGGCAGCGAACGGCCCCGGCGCCGGTCTGCTCTTGCTCGCGGGCTGTTCTCCCCAGCTGCCTCCCTTTACAGAGGCGATGGGCGAGCGCCGTGGTTGCCGCTGTGGGTACTGTACCCGCTGCTGGGGCGCGGTGCCGGCACGGCTGGCGGTGGGGGAAGGATGCTCCGGCGGAGCGCTGGCGTCCTGACCTCCCTCCCTCCCCTCTCCTCCCGCTCTCGCAGGGCAGCGCGCTGGCACGGCAGATCGGGGCAGTGGCCTACGCCGAGTGCTCCTCCAAGGTCTCGGAGAACAGCGTGCGGGATGTTTTCCACGTGACCACGCTCGCCTCGGTCAGCAGGATGCACAAGAACTTGAAGCGCAGCAACTCCAAACGGGGACTGAAGCGGGCATCACAGATGCCGGGCAGGACGGACTTGCTGAGCGACACAGAGATCAGGAAAGACCGAGCCAAGAGCTGCTCCGTCATGTGAAGAGCAGGCTGTAAATAGTGTGTGTGTGGTGTTCGTTTTGTACAGTAACTGGCTGAGGCAAGGGCACGGTGCTGGCTGCAGGAGCCAGCCCGCCTGTCCAGAGCCTTTCTCCCGGTCTCTGGGGCTGAGCAAAGGTCCCAGATGCAAACCGGGGTGCACGGGATCGTCCCCCACCCTGGAGACTTCTGGGTTGGCTGCTGCTGTGCGGATTGCTTGGGGTGCAGGAACCACATGGCAGAGGAGTGTTGGGGTGCTGGAGGGTCTGTGGGTGAAACAGCGACGGGGAGCGATGCCGTGTGTGTGCCACCCTCCTGTCCCCTGGCCCAGCCTCTGCGCAGCACGCACCGCATGGGGCGGGGGGCTGCCTGGGACCCGGGACGGAGGGTGGGGGGTGGGATTGCTCCAGCAGGGTGCAAGCAGGAGAAGGGCTGCTTCCGATCTTCCTCTAGAAGAGAAACGATGTTTGGGGTGGTGCTGCCTTCGGCTCTGCTGGGGGGCGCGGGTCTGGGCCAGAGCGGGGAGGGGGGCACCCGGGGAAGGAGCCTCGACCTGTTGAGATGCCACGATGGTCCACATCCTGCAAAGGAAACAGGAGGCTCTTTACGTGGTATTTTAGATACTTGAACTCCATTTGAGATGCAGCAGAGTGATCTGGCTCCAAGGGAGAGGTCTGTCCCCGTGGATGTGTCCTGAGAACTGTGGTTCCCTCCAGCAAGCAAACGCCACTCGGGAGCTTGTGTCCCAGCTGCTGGCAGCCCGGTTGCCCATCCGGCTGCTCCCGAGGAACACAGCTTCTGGAAAAGCTGCAACAACCACCCACACCCTGCTCTCCACCCATTTCCAGCTGCAGATTGTGTTGCATGGCGCTGTGTTTGTCTGGTACAGATAATGCAAGAGCCGGGGTGTGTGTCTGCACCCTGCCTCCACCGTGGCAGCGGGGGGAAGGTGCTCCCTGCCTCCGGCCCTGCTGCACAGCCTCCTCCCGACACCGCTCATTGCTTCTGCTGCTGCCCTTCTGCTGCGGTGTTAGCCTTCACCTAGTGTCACACAGACACTTTGAGGAAAAAAGAATCTGCTCCCTTGCAGACCCGGTTGTGTCAGTGGGCTGCAGAAAACAAATAAACATCATTGGAGAATGCACGGTGCTTGGCTCTGTTCGTTTTTAATCCTCGAACCAGGCATCCCCTTGAAACCCCGGACTGCTTCACGTCTGCTGGCGTCCTGACGGGTCTCTGCTGCTCCCGAAACGCACTGACACAGACACCTGGGTGAAAAATGCCGAAGCCTTAGCTCCGTGTCCCTGCTGGATCAGCAGCAATCAGGGGCTCACGAGTGTCACTGCTGTCCCCTGTGTGCTTTGTCCTCATCATCCTCGTGTGGTGTAATCCCCGTGTCTTCCTTCTTCCCACCCGAGCACAGTATTGGCAAGCACATCTCCCTTTTCTGTCATCTAGCAGCTTCTAGGCTTCTGGATTTAATCTGGAGGTCAGTGCAAATGCAGTTTCCCATCCACTGATTAGTCTGAACTCCCGGGGCTTGGGGTCTGCAGCAGCCCGCGGCCGTGGTCAGACCCCGGCTGAGCCGTGGGGGGTGAGGGGCTGGGCTGCAGCCAGGAGGTGGCTGTCACCTCGCTGGGACGTTGGCTGGGTGCCTGTTCCCCGCCGGCTCCTGCAGAGAGAGGGCTGGGGACGCGCAAGGAAACCAGCAAAGCTGCGGGCGACGCGCCCTCCGCGGCGAGGGGAGCAGCCGAAGGCGCTGCGGGAGCTCTGGGCTCAGCTTGTCCCTCTGGGAAAAGGCGGCCGCAGCGCAGGCGGGGAGAGAGCTGCACCTGGAGGCAGCGGTGCTGGGGGCTGTGGGCTCGGGGGGTCGCGGTGCCAGCGGCACCAGTCGCGCTGCCCGCTGCATGTTTTCAACATGGAAACACACATCCCCCGGGAGCGGATTCAAACCAAAACGTAGATGCTGCTGCAGCTGAGCTGGACCCAAAACATGCATCCGCCACACTCGTATGAACCCAGACATCAACTGTTTGAAGCCTTCTCTGAGGGCCTGGGCTTGTGACTTCAGAGTGGGACTGAATTCTGGGCGGGAGAGTGTCCCTGTCCCTTTGCTCCCCCTCCCAAGGGGGCTGCAAGGGCTGCTCTTTGCAGTCACCATTCAGCACGCAGCTTAATATTCTGGCACCCGCTTCTCCACCAGCTTGCTGGACTATAAAGGGTATTTGGACTCCCACAGTAGTTCATTGAACCAGACTCCTCAAAGGAGCCCCTCTCCCTCTCCCTGGCTCTCCTTCTCCGTAGAGGAATAAACAAGATAAAACAGGAAGCAAAATCAAAAGAAGTAGAGAAAAAAGAATCTGACGGAGGAAAGGAGAGCCACAGACAGGACAGCCCAAACAAACCCCCCGTTGGGCCACTGCTCCTCCAAACCACGCCAGCAGCCTGCCTGGGAGCAGGTTTTTGGATGTATAAGGGAGCAGATGGAAAAGTAGACAATGAAAGTTGTGGGGTTTGGTTTTTTTGCTTTTCAGCATGGGAACAGCTCCAAGGAAGCTGCTGAAGTTAGTGGCAGGTAATTTTGGAATAAATATGTCTGTGGGCGGGATGTAAGGTGGCCCTCACCACCCAGCGGTCAGAGCGTCAGGCGCCGCGTGTCTGTTACAGCTCCGGGTGACCCGGGAGCGAGGACAGCCCGGTGCCTGGTGCACGGCTGCATGGAGCCGTTCCAGCGCCTCGGGGCATCCTGCCCTACAGATGCTGGGAGGCACGATGCAGGATCCAGGAACCGCTGACCGCGGGCTGGACACCTCGTGGTGGGGAGGGGCTGGGGGCTAGCTCAGGAGACTGCACCCTCCAGACCCCGCATCACCCACAGCTTCCTGCTGGTCTGACCCCCCCGAGAGAGCTCTTGGTCCCCTGGGAGTCTGGACCCGCTGGACGCTGCTGCAGCTCACACGGTGCCAACGCTCCGCTCCCCGAGCACCAGCCTCACCCCTCTCCTGCCCGTCCCAGCTCGGGGCAGATCTTTGGCCTGCGGGCACCGAACAGAGGCAGCGGCTGCTCCAGCGCTCGCTGCGGGACAGCGGCCCCCGGCCACCGAGGAGCCTCCGGACGTGCGCCGGCTGTCTGCCGCGGTGAGTCAGCACAGAAGAGAGAGATAGAAACAAGCAGACGGAAGAAGTGGAGCTGACACATGAGAGACTGAGCAAGTGAGGGGACTTGAGGCCTCTAATTAGTGCCTGCAGAAAAATTAATGAGCAACACTGCCAGTGCAGGTGTCCTGCCTGAAAAAGCATTCCCCGTCCACGGTGCGACGAGCAGCTAGCTGCCTGCGACAGACAAGCAGTTGCACAGAAAATCTGATTCCAGGTCACAAGCACGTGCATGGCAGAGGAAAGAAACTGTCCCCAGAGCCAGCCCCCCTGTCCTGCACAGCATCCCGGGGTTCTTACTCCTCCGGCAGGTCCAGGGGCACAGCCAGGCGGAGGCAGATGGATTGTAGCCCCACGAGTGGTGGTGCTGGTCTGGGAGACCCGAGCTCCTCCCGGACACCTGCGGAGGTTCCTTGGAGC
Source organism: Syrrhaptes paradoxus (assembly GCA_013400615.1). Taxonomy (NCBI): domain Eukaryota; kingdom Metazoa; phylum Chordata; class Aves; order Pterocliformes; family Pteroclidae; genus Syrrhaptes; species Syrrhaptes paradoxus. Next base: position 31,871 of record VZTO01026324.1, on the reverse strand, counting down.
GCAGGCTGGGGCGGCACGGCTCCTCCTGGCCAGCTCCGCAGGGCTGGGAGCCCCGGGGGGTGGCTGCCCCAGGGACAGACCCCAGCCCTCTGCCACTGCCCCCACCCGCTCCCAGGGCTCCGGCACTGGAGCATTTTACCAGGTGCCCAGCCTCTCGCTTTGTCTCAGGGTGTAAGACTGGCAGGTGTATAAACAGTTAATTCTTGAAGGGAAGGCTGATGCGGGACCAAGCCGTGCAAAGCCTGCAGCCGGTCACACCTCCCGTCCCAGGGCTCTTGGCTGGTGACAGCAGAGGCTGCTGGATTATCTCGCAGCTGAGAAAAGCGCGTTTGTGTGTGCTGGGTTCATCCACAACAGCGCGATTGTCCGCGGCCCGTCAGCGTGGAGGGATCGGCATTCCTGCTCTGCCGCTCCGGTCACCCGGGGAAGAGGGACCCGCAGCCAAGCAGCGTCCCGGCGCCCTGCCAGCCCCCAGCAGGGAACAAGGTCTCTGCCTCTGCGCAGGGTTCCTGGCTTCACCCTCCTCAGACACCCCAGGAGCTCCCTGGAAAAGAGCCGCTGCCGCCCGTTGCCTGGTGCACTGAGGACCCTACGAACCAGGATGGAGTCAGCGGTGGAGGAAGCAGCGTGCTGGCACCGTCCGGTCAGGCTGCAGTGAAAGCCGAGGATGTGGCAGCCGTGTTAAAGGGGATGCTCCATCGTACCCACCCCTACTGCTGCTTCAGCCTTCCCCGGGCTGAGCAAACCCCGCCGGGGTTGGGAGCTGGACTCTGCCAGGACCCTGCCGGCTGCCCGTGCACCTGGCACAGGGCTCCCGAAGGATGCTCCAGGACTTGCACCCGCAGCTCCCAATGCCCGGCTACCCCCAGCGCTGGAGAACAGAGGAATCGTGTGGTCGAGGCAATCCCAAGCACAAATAGAGGCTTGGAGCGGCCCTGGAGTGACAAGACAGGGGGCAGGGGATTCAAGCTGGAGGAGGGCAGGGGGGTGAGGCAGTGGCCCAGGGTGTCGAGAGAAGCTGTGGATGCCCCATCCCTGGAGGGGTTCAAGGCCAGGCTGGATGAGGCTTTGAGCAACCTGGGCTGGGCTTTAAGGTCCCTTCCCACCCAAACCCTCCTGGGATTCTATGAAAAGAGCAATAGCCGTGCCTGAACCTGTGCCTCCACTTGGTAAAACCACAAGATACTTGATAACACATTTACTTCTCAGGGGATGGAAATTACAATCCTGATTCTGGTTCTGAAATTCTAATTTACATTTTTACAGTGTGCAGTTTGCTATACTCCCCCCATACAGGAGGATAGACTTCAGATATTTTTTCATCTATGCCTCAATGCAGAGACTGAGTGACTGATTCACATAAGAGAGAAACAATTAAGTAAAATATTTGCCAAAATAATTTTATTTCCTTTGAGCATTCCAATATTTATAAACACACTTCCTATAACTTTCCAAGACAACCTAGCAGCATCTGAGCACCAAACAACTCTCTTAGCCACATTTTTTTTTAAACAACAACTTCATGAAAACAGGTTCTCCTTCTGCTCTGAAAGTACCAAATCACTCATGACCTGGAATTGCTTGGCAACAGAAACAATCAACATATTTTCTCCCATAAAAAGCAATTTATTTTCTTTGCACTCTTATTTTGCAGGCAGGGACTATTACGAGCAGAGTCTTGTAGAGCTCATTACCGGTCACTGGGACAGCAGGTGCATCTCTGTCATCTCCCCGGTGCCACACACACTGCTCAGGAACAAGGCTGGCACAGCACTGGTACAGGCTGGTGGTTTAAGGATTGGTTTACATTAAACATCAAGTGTTGGCTCTGCAGGGGATGGACCTGTGGATGCTTTTCCTGATGAGGGCACGTTGCCGCTTTTATACACAACGGGAGAGCTGTTCATATAGTTTCCAACACAATTGTAATCCACAGCCTACGTTAACCAGGCTGATGCATTAGTAATCACAAAATAATATTCAGGGTATGTATTTATGCAAAATGAAAATATGGAGGTTACTTAGGAGTGCAAATATGTTTTAATTCAAGCCTTGAGCCCAATATTACTCCTTTAAATGACTGTCTCCAAAACGTCCTCAGGTACATAATCAGGAACTGGCTGCGATGGTAAATAATACGTCACCATTTCTCTGAGGTCATGTTCTACGTTTTCTAACTTTAAAAATTTGTTTTACTTTAATTTAAAGGACTATTTTGAAATCAGAAATGTTAATATTTAAAAGGACAGTGGGTAATTCCACCTTTATATGGTGATGTTGTTTAAGTGACTCCGTTAATGAAAATGTAGTTATTTTATTCTGAACAAGAACACTACGCACACACAATCTCTGCATAAATGACATAAAAATTCTCAGTCCTTAATTACCAAACTAATCAGCACTGATAAGGATTTCTGAGCAATGGAAAAGGAACCGCAGATCACCCTTAGGACACAAGGTAAGCATCGAGCGGCTGGCATTCGTAGCAAGCAACACTGTCTAATACCCACTCTCGAGTCACCATGGCAACGTTGTTCTTTTGCTGGATTGCTGTAAAACAAAGACACAAACAGTAAAACTGTTATCAATGGAGCAAAGCAGACTTAAGGTGAGCTTACTGATGGCTTTCAGATTAAGCCATTTGCTTTGTTGTTGACATTTTAAAAGCCTTGATAAGAAACAAGAGTCTAAAACCAGCGAGGTGGCACTACTGTTTCTTTCAGCAATGCAGGTAACACTGCAGCTCCAAAGAGAATTGTTGTTTGGCAAACGGCCAGGCAGAGGCTTTGGACACCACAGAATAAACACGAACAGCAGAGTGCAGTCCTTGTTATCTTTCAATTTAGGACCTCACTGGCAGAGCCTCAGTTTCTGTCTGCTCAGGCACACCGCGTATGTGACAAGCAATGAGTCTCACTAAGAGAGAAGCAACAGAAAATTACTGAAGTGCTCCCAGACGGTCCTTCACTGTTTCAGGATATTTTTCTTTATTTTCTCATTTTCCCAGTGCCATGGAAACAGCTGTTGCATCATCCTCCTGCTCCATTTTTTTGTTGAACTCAGCTGTAGCCTAGCTAGCTCCCATTCATCCCATAACTCCAACTATCTCATTTAAATATAAGTCTGGAACACTTGCACTTTCACAGTCTCATGGTTTTTATGGAGTATTTTGATTAAAAAAAAAAGGCAAAGATATATCAGTTAGCACTTTGTAGATAGATAATCTTTCTAGACTAAGAGGATCTTGTCCCATTTGAGGATTTCTCCTCCTCCAAGGGCGTGCTTCCCCACCTTTTAGAAACTCTCTCCAATCAAAAAAAGTTATTGTAAAGCGGAGGATATGCAGGACAACTGAGGCAAGAATAGGATTTGCCTGCCAGAATATCTTCTAAGAATCTGTTGCTGGTTCTTGAGATAATATACCTTGTCCTTCCAGATTTTTCTTCCAAGACATACGTCCATCTCCAGATGCAGTAGGATTTTATTTTGATTCCTCTACAAACCTCTGATATTTAACTATTAAGAGGGCTGAGGTGATAGACACTCAATGTGTACCATAAGAGTCCACAACAGTGTGTCGTTTTACCTCTATAATCCGCGTTTTCCATCCAAGCATCTGGCTGCACAACCACAACAGCAGAATTCTAGGATTTCAAGATAAGAAAATAAAAACGCTACTGTTATCTGCCTGTCATCAAATCACTCTCACACCCATCTGCAGAGAGCGATAACTGGGCTAACTCTCCTTCAGAGAGGACTTTAGGAAGTGGTAGTAGGGGGAGAAAGACACTAGTTCAGGACATTTCTGCAGTTTTTTTCATTAACACTTACTGTCGTGTGTGTGAACAGATGAAGCTGCTTCACTACAGAGGCTCCACAAAGCTCCACCATCCATTCCAGCTGTTCTGAAGAGATCAGATGAACAGTCTATTACGTCAATGTTTTATATCACATTAAAACTGACACTAGTCTATAAGCCCTCGTGTGTTTGCTCCAAGACATAAACTATCGTAATCTGAAAGACATGTAAGCCTTAGTCGATAATAAATCCTTTCACTTTCTAGCCTGCTGAGGAGCATCAAGTCTCTCTCTTCCCTCACCATCTAGTCAGGACTAAACAAAACAAAAAAAACCTGAAAAAGCAAAACACCACGTGACCAAAACTTAAAGAGAAAGTCACTAACAATATTTCCTCTTATCATAAGGATGTAAGACATGAAACTAAAATTAAAAACCAGAACTGTGATTATCTCTCATTAACAAAAGTAGCCAAAGTATTTAATTTCCAGCAATTTGTTGAACTGACAGTGAAGAAGGTAAGTAAGTCTCTCAAGTATAAGAGCGATAATTGATGATCACTGCAGCAGGGGAGAGCACTGCATCCCTTGTAGTAATTACTGCAAATGTCAAGAGATGCAAGTATATTCCACCCAGTCAAAAACAAAGTTGGAAAGCACCTGCTAAATAAGCCCCAAAAATGGGAAGAGAGGTACAAATATTTTAAGTAGAAAAATTCTAGCTTAAGTTTTCAAAATATCTACTTTATTCAATTTCAAACTAACAAAAATAAGCTATCCTAACAGCTCTTTCTTTTTATATACACTTCTGTCTTTGTCATGTGTTTCACTTTTAACATCTGCTGCCAGAGAGATTACACTGAGGATGGCTGCTAGAAAAACTATACTTAGGAGCTGTTTACTAAGACAGAAGAAAAAATGCTTAAATCCAAGTGCTCAATAGCATCTAAAGCTATTACAGACAGCGTGATTTTAATGCTTTTCCTTCATTGCTAGAGAATCAGAGAGAAACTGATAAAAGGCCTGTTTTGAAACACAGCAAAAGGAGAAGTCAAATGTAAAACTCTGGTGAATGCACACAATCCCTCTCCAAATACTTCTTATGCTAAAAGTTCACTTAATTCCCCTAAAATGACACACCTGTAGTCATATCAGTGAAAGGTCCATAGCAACAGATCTCGAAATCTTTAAAGATCTGAAAAAACAAGGAACATATTAACAGAGTACACGGGGTGTCTTTCAAGGACAATACTTAATATGCTGGTTTCATTGCACTTCTGGGACTAGTGATCAACCTCTCACTGTTTCACAAAGTATATCTAAAGCTCTTTGCAACGTACAAAACAAAAGAATATCATCAAAAGCCCCCAACCTTGTGCTCTCCTATACTGATGCTATAAAAAGATAGCGTTCACTCGAAGCACAGGGAGTCACTGGAGCAGATCTGCTCTGTGGCTGGCAGAGCTCGCTGTGTACAACTCTCAATTACTGAACAGCAGATAAATCAGAAATATTCCAGATATTCAGCTAGTATAGCCACCTATCTGAAACAGTCACAGCAGGACAGGGTTTTCATCCCTGATGGGCTCCTACCTTTTCAGTCAGAGACTGTCTAGCCCTCTTAGGACCCTGGTGGTTTCTCCCATTGATTACATCTCCTCTAACCTCAAAGTTCTCCTGGAACACAACATAAACAAGCAATCAGAAGTTAAGAGACTGAGAACACTTTCCTAGTCAGAGTTCTGCATCAGAACAGGAAGAAGCTGTCAGATTTCAGAACTGTAAACCTCGCAAGAGTGTGCAGAACATTAATTAATTAAAAGGCTTTTCAAGAAAAATGATGGAGAGCAGTAATGAAACCCCTGCAGCATCAGACAATTTTAAACGAAACAATTATAGTCAAACTGTATAGCGGGGGCACACTCCAAGACTACAATTACCTTATCAGTAAAGTCTCATTTGATAGAAATCAATTATTAAGCAAACAACAGGTCCTTCCCTCTATGCTATAATCCATCAATACATTAGGAACACTTATTAAAAACCAGGCCTGTAACCTGCTCCGAAAATAACAGGGACGCATTACGTCTTTAATAATAATTAATACATACAGTCTACGTGTGGCTTGTGCTCCTAGCATTTAGTAAAACTAGAATCCCAGTTTTCAGAGCCAAATTTCCACATATTAAATGATTAGACTGTATCTGAGGCTACTAACAGGACCATCAATCTAACAGCATTGCTTGCACATTTGACGTTTCACTCTTAAAATAGACCTACCTCATCCAGTATCCTTCCTTCTTTAAAAGACTGAACGATCCCTAAATAAAAAGACAGACCACGACAAGTCATTTTATCAGGCAAAACTGTTCGTCCACTGCCAGTAGCCTGACCTCATCACTATATTAAACAGAAGGTATTTGTACTACGGGAAACTGAATATGGTACCATCACTGAAAGAGCTGCTTAGAGAATTTTTTTACCTTTTACAAATAATATTAATTTTGCACTAATGCCATGCCTCACAAAGATTTAAATTAAGAGGAAAGAAAGGCCTTTGTCAGGGTGGGGAGCATCCCAGTGTGGTTATTTGAAAGCTGGAAAGTATTCAGTAGAGAAGGAAGCTTGATGTTGCTGTTTGGAGTTTATTTATTTTTAAAAAATTTAGAAGAAACTGCAAAACACCAGATGCCAAGACATGAAGAGATTTTTTTTTTTTTTTACTGGAACAAGGGAAGAGTATATTTGTGGTAGAAGGTCAGAGACCTTTTAGCTCCAAAGCAAGTTATACTCACACTGATAACTAACGACCCATTTTCCTCCTGCAATACCCAGAAAGTACTTCAGTGTCCGTTCACACACCAGCTCCTTATCTGCAGAGCAAACAAAAATAAGATCTCTTTCAGTTTTGCCATTAGTGAAAAAAACAGCTCAGGTTATTTGTACCTAAAAGCAGGCAAAAGTTTTTTGCTAAGCACAGCAGCAAAATATCAAGACCATCTATAGAAAGGTTCTGATTCTACTAAACTGAAGGAACTGAGCAGAAACTAATCACATGTACAACTTCTGAACTCTTTTTCAGTTGTTCAGGAGAGATAAGAGGCAGATAAGAAAAAACAGGAATACTAGTCAAGACAGAGGACACTAACAGTAGGATTCGGTGTCTCGTGTTGGCGCACACACACTCTTAGATGACCAGCCATCTGAGATTTTCCCCTCCACCAGAACAGGCACACCTTCAGAAGGCAGTTTATCATATCTGTGTCTGTGTAAGGACAGAACAATCTACCACTCCAAAACCATACGGTCATGGTGTCTACGATACAATTCCTGAAGACAAAGGCAAAATTGAGTCCATACATTTGGAATAACAAGATTTTCTGGCTGCTTTGGTTTTCAAAAGCAAGAAAGGCTTATGGCATAGACTGTATCCCAATATAAGTCAGAGAAAAGTGCTTCTACGAAGCAAAATGCAAGCACAGCATGTAGCATACCCACTGCCAGATTTGGCTCAAAATATTTTTGTTTAAGAAAACGTTAGTTAAAAGCTAGGTAAGTAGGCTCAGCAGAGAACTTAGATATAACCTCTGCCTAGACACAGCAATGCATTAACTCAATTTTACTGATTAATGCTTTTCCGAAGTTCATGTAATGCTACCCGGTTCAGAATACACGTGTCAAATTTGAAACTGTAGCTTTGTACTGACGTTTCCACAAAGTTCCTTCAAGCTTTTAATAATGAGATTCTTGAGCTCTACCAAAGAGCAAAAACTAATTTAAGTACCTTAATGAAGCACACAAATAACAGTTACTATAAGTGGTACTGCTGCTTTGTTCACTGTCAGCTACCATCAGCTACACATAGTTGAATCCCACTTCCAGTTTTCTATTAAAGGTAAGTTTCTTGCAAAAATTTAGAATGAAACGGCATTTATAATCCCTCCAAGGAATTAGGAAACCAAAATAGCATCTTATTTCCAGAATGTCTATATCCCATTTCTTTAGGAAGTATCTTTCTTATTGGTTGGTTCCGAACTACTTTGTGTTAACATGCTGTAAACACTTGAAAATTGTGACCAAACAGCTGGAGGAAAAAAAACCAAACAAACACTAGGTAGCATTAACTTCAAATCACACAAGGAAATAAAACATACCCTCACTCTGATTCTGTGAAACCGAATAAGAAAGATTCCCAAGCTTAACAAGAAAATCATGATAAAGAAAACAATACCTTCTCCTGGAACTTATTCAAATTTATTGCTGAACTGTCTACTTGCTGGTTAGCCTAGAGTTTAAATCCTATAGCGTGTAAATACAGGATTTGTTCACATAGCTCCCAACAAACCTGTTTTCATTATGACGTGGGTTGTTCCTTCAGTAATGTGATTAGATAAAGTACTCCAAGTTTTTCTTGCAAACTTCTGGACCACCAACTGAAAAATGGTTAAGAAAATTAATAGCTAGAAAAACATTGATAAAACCAACAACTCCTGTTTACAGGAGTATAACATCAGACAGTTACTTTAAAGTAATGGGTTTGTGTTGGCACACAGAATATACATTTCCTTAAAGTCAATAATTTTGTTGCCATTCAACAGGCTAAAGTAAAGAGCTCTCAGTCAG
>VZTO01026324.1:0-23276 GCA_013400615.1 Syrrhaptes paradoxus | reverse complement strand
TTTAACAAGTGATGGCTAAAACTTCTGGAATATACTTACATGTTCACTTTGATTTAGACCTGATGCCACAATTGACATTTCTTTCCTGTTAGTCACAACTGGACTTGCAGCATTTTCTTTCCCAGCTGCATTGTGCAGAGCAGATAAAGGAGAACACACACTTCTCTTCGATTTACGTTCTTGAGTACAGCTTTCATTAGCATCCTGAGCTACAACAGAACCATTTGTTGCTTCTGCTGTTCGGGGGTTAAGAAGCCTTACAGAGGAGGAAGAGTTATTTGGACTCCTGGTCACATTTCCAGAAAGATTTGATAAGACAGATGCACTGTTTAGCCTGGTCCCAGATTTCGGCTCATCTGCGATTTCTGAAGGAAAAGAGAAATTACTCCTTGAAACAATTTCATCCTTCTTGTAGTCATGGTGGAAGGCTGTTGCTCTACCTTCTAAGTTTAAATGCTGCAGTCACTTCCTCTCTTTATTTGTTTATTACTTCACCTTGGCCTCTATCATTACTTTTTCCTGATCTATAGCTGAGACACTAGAATACCTGTGAAACTTTCAGTAGCATCTGTCAAAAAGTACCAATTCATATGTGAGACACATAATAACTCCCATTACTGTCAAAATGTTGTCCCACGCCATCCTGACGGGCAGCTATACAGTTGGGCTACCAAACAAAACCAACCAAACAAGAAGTAACATCTTTTTTAAATTGACCAGGAATACATCAGTTTAAATCCTTGATTTACGAGAAAAAAGTACCTTGCTGGTATGAAAAAAGCAGGGAAAAAAAGCGGAAATCAAAGTGTGTTGGATCCCTCTTAAATGTTACCTGCTTCAAGCTGACACTGACCAAATTCTTGCACTGCTTCCTGCACAGGTTTGGTCTTTTCTGAAGGGAAAAAAAAAAGATATTTTTAAANAAATGTGTGTCTCACTGAACAGCTGAATTTAGGCAAAATTCTGATAACATATAAATTTTAAATTAACACTATAATTTGTCATAGAGGGAAAAAAGAACTAGTAACTGTCACACAACTGTTTGTAAAAAAGCTGGAAAAACTTTTTATTGCTATTTACCTCTTTCTTGTTGCATTTGTTCCATTCCAAGTGTTCCTTTGCTATTGGAACATGGCAGTTTCCTATGGATCGGTAAAAATTCCAGGTCCTGACTTCCATGCTGCTTTAGCGCTGCTTCAAGTACAGCCATTTCTTGCTGAAGTTTTTTTAGGTTATTTTGCATAGCATTCTTCTGCTGCAAAGGATACACAATTGTGCCAACATTAGCAAACTCAATTTTAAACAGCAAGATTAATTTATTTGACAAACACTTGAAAATTAGAAACAGCAAAATTAGTTTTTACCATGTGTTCAAAAGGTGACTGTGGTGCTTTTACTGTAACAAATAATGTACACATACTATGTTAAAAGCAAAAAACCCCGCCAAAAAAAACCTACCACACCACCATTTTGCTATTCAAATCATTTCCATTCAGCACAAAGTTTAATCTGTCAGGAAAAAAATAAGAACCTCTGCAGATTTCTTTAAACGTCATTTTTCCCTGACTGCATTAATTTGCATTAGCCACAATTTAAAAATCTAATAATGAACATCAAGCACCGAGCCTCTGCACTTTCCACCGTTACTGAAAGCCCAAAAGCATATTTGCTATTAATAAAATACTTCATCCTATTCTTTCTTACTTTCTCTCTCAAAGCTTACAATACCCCACTAAAAACATGCCATTTACACCTCCTCATAAGAGCTCATGGCTTCAAAGGATCCTTTCAAAAACCTAAAACCTTCATCATACAGGATACAGCAGTTTCCACAGCAATGAATACCGCATTTGTAGCTCTAGCACTGGCACCACGTGGAGCTTCCTTGTTACTGAATCAATACAAGACCCCCAACCAAACAGAAAACCCAAACCACACAACAAAACACTCCCCGCCCATCCGTCCTGCCACTACTCCATTCAACCCAGACTTATCCTCAAGTCTCTATCAAGTCTGTGCTGACTCCACAGTTTTCACGTACTCGCTTATATCCTAGAACGCAAGCTGCTTTTAGAGGTTAGTGCATAAACTCACTTACCTGTGTAGTAAGGATTTCACCCTGAGAGAATGGTTCACACGAATCTTCTACAATACTTGTTTCACTGTCATATGCAGATGCTTCACCTTGAAAAAGGTGGAAAAAAAATCTGTTAGTTAAAGGAAAAAAAACCCCAAAGATCATCCCTAATCTCTTACCACGCAGACCTTTTGCGTAACTGCTGACTATAACGGTAAAGTGACAAGTTTTGGAAACACTTAAGTTAGAAGAACAGCTCTACTCCAGGTGCACATTTTGAAGAATATCATGCCACACATATCGCAAAGTAAACAGAATTCAAAGTGTTTCAATAGTGATGAAAGAGTGCTAAATATTTATGAAAGCCACAAAGAGGTCAAAAGAAGCACTATGGAACTCTATTGCCAATTTCAATAAACATTTCATCTGAGGAAACAGCTTAAGGAGGCTTTATTCAATTTTGCTGATAGAGGCAAGTATCACATTGCAGTACAAACGCTAGTGTTTCACTCAAAAATTAACTCCCATCAGACAGACTCAGTCCGGCCTCTAGTGCCCACTCTATTCATTTTTGGTCTGAACAAAGAATACTGGGAGAACTTAATTTTCAGGAAATAAACCACTGAGGCTTTTTCGTTTGTTTAGCCCTGATACATTCCTTTAAGAGAGCAAGCACCACCCAAACACAGAACAAGTTCCCATGCAAGCTCCAAAAACCTAGGTGCAACGACACTACAAGCACAGCTGCAGAGGTAAGAATCTTGGTTTGTACCTGGGTTTGCTCCCATGTTTGGATCTTCTTGGCATTCATCTTTGAAGTTAGTTTTGCTTCTCTTCAGCCCTCCATTACAACTTTGAAAAGCTTCTTCACTCTCATTCACACTGCTCATTTCTTTGGATGTATGAAGGTTCATTAAAGGTTTCTTTAGTGCTCGTGCTCCATCAACTGATTCTTCAGACAAGTTGGACTGGGAAGAAAATAAGTTGATGGAGCATTCCGACTCCTGGCTTGGTGAAACACACTCACTACTTAGCGCAGCTTCAGGCACTTTCTGCCTCCTATTGTCATCATGATTTCCCACGTTTCCCCCCAACGTGATGGGACTTACTGACGACCCTACCACAGGTGTCACTTGTTTATTCATCTGCAAAGGTGTGCTTACTGATTTGCCAAACATTATTGTCTGAAAACACGGTAAATCTTCATCCTCACTAGATTCTTCATCTGAAGAACGCAGTTTCCGTGCTTTTCTTCGAGATCTTTGAATACCTTGAGATCTTGGCTGAGAACTAACATTTCTATTGTTTACTTCTTCTGCCAAGGCATTGTCACTTCTTTTTACAAACACAGCAGATCTCTCTCTCCTATCAGTTTCAGAAAAGCTGATGTTCTCTTCAATATCATTATCAGAGCACAGTAAGCCATCAGGGGTTTCAGACAAACCTGTAAAATCACTATTCCCTTTAAGAGGTTCTTCTGGAGCCTCTGCAACTAAACACTCGGGTATCCCTGTGCTAGCAGTTTGAGTCGCTTGTTCTTCATTCCCCTTCACTTGTTTTCTTCCTCTTTTGCTACCTTTTTCCTCAATGACTTCACAGCTAAATTCAGCAGGCCTTTTCTGACAAGTTGCAGGACAAATCATTGACCTGGACTGAAAATGTGGTATTGGTCCTTTGCCATCAGCAACTTCAGCCCTTCCTGCTTGATTGCTTTCTGAACTGAAGCATATTTCATCACTGACTGTGTTTAAATCAGCTCTTTCGAAAATGTGCTCTTCTGTATTCCTCTGGTCACTTTGGCTTCTACTACCTTTGACTGGATTCTGTGTCAATGTGCTTTCTATCCCTGTATCAGCTGACACTCTCTTTCCATTGCCCTGCTCTCCTTTTTGCAATCTGTTTTTGTCTTCAGTCCTAGCAGCGTCCATTCTTATTGGCCTCAGATTCTCCTGATTTTCAACCTGTGAAACATCATCTTGATGTTTTCCTGGGTGCATACATTCAGTGCTGCCAACAGAGCGAGGCACAGGACCGACACAGGCAGATCCATAGGTCTCAAGCCTCTCTTTCTCACAAACCATACTCAAGCTTTCCGCAGTTGTTTTCTCTTCTTGTAAGTTGTCAGTTTTAAAACATTTGCTATGCTTATTTTCTACCTGATCCACACACGATATTTTTAAAGTTTCAGAAGCAGCACCTTCGGCTGAACATGCCTTCATGGGAGTAGGGTAAAGGCTGAATGATAAGCGTTTTGAATGCCTAAATATATTTCGCAGATACTGTGTGTCTAACTCACTATCTTCAGCTTCCTTGGTCAATTCTGGAACATTTCTAGCCACTGGCAACTCCTCAGTTCTGAAGTCCCCTGGAATGTTTCGTGTATCATGTCCATTATCCTGGGGAGAGGCAGTACATGCTCCAGTCATCTCTTCAGCCAGGTGGGAACCAGTTTGCACAACAGCCACTGAAGGAGACTGTGGGAGGAAAGGGCTGCCTAGTATCTCACCTTCTTGAGAACCTGCATCAGCTGTAAAGGAACTACAATTTGAATGCTTACGCAAAGATGTAGGATTGAGGAGACTTCTTCCAGTTTCTGCAGTGTCAGATGAATTCTTTAGATTAATCTGTATTTCATGTGCTTCCAGATCACCACCCCTCAGGTTAGCGAGTGGTTTGTGACTCAACGTACCCTGGGGCTCACACGGGTCTTTGCATTCAGAGGTGTGAACTAACATATTCCTTTGGACTCCAGAGAAAGACCCTTCATGATCACTGTCATGCTTTCTTACTCTCTTAACTGCTCCTCCTTTTCCCATTTCTTTTGTCATTTCTTCAGAAAGTAACTGAATCCTCCTGCTGCGCCTGACCTGTCTTTGCTCAGAATCGACTTTCCTTGGTTCTTCACTGCTCGGATAGCTATCAATCTGTGGCTCAGCTGGATCAGGGGAAACCGAGTTTCTATCTACTACTAACTGTAGAGCGCACATGGTTCTAGTGGAACGCCTGCATCTTTTTGCTGCACAACCTCTTTTTTTAGTGCTTTTCTGATCACAGCTATTTGGTTCTAGGTCTCCATCACAGTGCTTGCCAGTCGCCTTTTCAGTAGCTTTTTTCCATATGGATCCTCCTCCTTCCTCAAGTCCTGCTAGTATATTATCCTTTCTATTCTCAGAGAGCTGACCCTCATTAACAGGAGAACTTTCATCACATCTTTTCTTTTCAGCTTCTCCAAGGCACCAGTTAACACCTTGAGGACACCCATCCGCCTCCTCTATATCTTTTTTCTTGATGAAATCCTCAGGTTGCAGGACATGGACAGTCTTTCTTTTTCGTTTTATTCTGTCTTTGCTGGAATTATTCAAGCACTTCTCAGCAGCAGCCACATCTTCCTTTTTTGTAGTAGGCAAAATGTCTCTCCAGATAATACTGGGATTTGACTTCCTCTCTCTCTTGTATGTTTTCCCAAATATTTTGTCTTTGATGCTATCTGCTGTTTGTTTTGACTGTCTCTTGTTTCCTTCAACCACTGCAGTTCCCATAGAATCTACCATAGGGTTAGTCTTTTCTGAAATACAGGAATCTTTATCTGATAAATATGTATCTCCTCCACTTGAAACATCAGTTGCTCCAGCAGAGTCATCCTGGGAAGAATTGGAAGACACAGTATCGTTGCTTTTTGAAAACCATTCATTGACTTTCTGAATACTTCGCTTCAGTCTCTTCCTAGAGACTTGATTCAGGGTGGCACAGTGAAGTGTCTCTGGCTGAAGTAGTTTCTCCAGAGGATGTTCTTTTTCATGGAAAGAATCATTCTCAGCTGCATACATTTCCACAGCTTCCACACTTTGTACAACAGCATCTATTTCCTTGCTTTCATCCAACCTGCTCTCCGAGCTATCTTTTAAGGCAAACTTTTTGCTTTTACTATTGCACTGAGTTTGCTCTGCATCCATTTCTTCTGTATTCTTAGACAAAGACGTGTCCCCACCATTCCTTAAGGGACTGGCATTACTTATTCTGTCACGCTGCTCTGTGAGGTCTACAGCGAGAATATTTGAAGGAGAACTCTGGTACTCAGTCGTATTCACTTGGCCAGGTTCAGCATATTCAGTGATGTTCCAAGTGTGTTTCTTGCTCAAGCCTTCCTTTGAGAAATCACTTTCACCTGTAAATTTATAGGTATTATAAATTATTAAGCCCTATTTTACACACACAAGAACAATGACAAGCTCAATGGCTACTTTGTTTTAAAAGAACTGTTCTTATTTTCCCCCAAAATAGAGTATCACACTGCACAAATCTCCCTCTAGAGAAAGGGAGAAAGATCAAATGACATATGACATATGTTCATCCAACTTCTTCATTCCAAATTCTTACAGGCACTTTCAGGCAGTGCTCTCAACTTGTATTATAAGGGATAATACGGCTTATGTAGAATACAATTTTGATCAAGTTACTTTCCCTTCTGTTCTTGTGCACAGAATATCCACGTTTTAAGCATCTAGCCTAGAGGTATAGTCTTGTGCTCACGATGCCTAGCTGTAGGCATCAGCAAAACTACAATATACAAGACTGCAAGTATATGTATTTAACCATGTGAAATCAAAACACTGACTTATCTTTCTTTCAAGCTTAATAATTTTTGTCACCAAAATAAGAAACACACCTACGACATTTGATAGAATTACTTCTTTAGCACCCAGCTCGTCAGGCTGTGTATTGCCAGAATATTCACTCCCCTTCTCAGCACTCTGAAATTCTTCTAGCTTTTCTCTAGATGAAATCTGAAGTGCATCTTTGTCTAACCTGCTGAGAAGGAAAATCTACTTTTATTACAGAGAAAACCACAATAGACATAATAGAAGATTATACTTAACTTCCCTTTTTTGATCTCTGAAATAGTTTTTGGAGAAGTCAGGCTGCATGACTGACACTCGCCACAACTAGATCCCCTCAGAGTTTCAAGCCATTTCCTTAACAGATCCTCTCCCACATTCCTGAATTTAACATTTACTTTCTGAAGCATAGTAAGTGCTTTTCTCTTGAAGATCTAATGTCTGTGTAAGGAACAAAAACATTTGGAAAACAGCTTTAAAGCACATTATATGACAAACTGATGGGAGTCAGCTACACATGCTACCCTGATGCCCCCGAAGTTGAAAATCACTTATCTGCTCGAAGAATTCTCTCAGTCCTACGCTAAGAAACTAAAACATAGGAATGAGAATACTGAACCATGAATTCCTTGATCACCTTTACTTACCCAGTATTGCTTTCCTGTTTAAAAAGCTCTTCAGATGAATCGGAGCCTAAAAACAAATCAGCAATTACTCTGGTTGAAATGCTGTTAAAAGGAGCAATTCCTTCCTTATAGGAACAAAATAAACTCTGCATAGCATCTATCTTGTTTCTCATATGAAAAGAAACTTCTAAAAAGTTAGGATAGACAGAAATGAAATGTTCTTTCCTCAATTAGATTTAATTCTTATCTCTAGTTATTAACTAGAGCTTCAAGCACTGACAACAAAAATTAATATTCTTAAGAAAACAGTAGTTTTCATTAGTTATTACAACTATAACTTTTTTTCACATCTGTAAGCATCTTTTCTTTGGATCTCGTACACTGAGCCTTACAGGTTTATCACAGCAGTGTTATTTCCTACAACATAAAAATTACATAAAGCCCCCTTTGATTTACCAACTTTGAATTATCCATCATTTGTTCCTTTGTTCTCATTTTGGGTGTTCAGGAGAAATTAGTGTTTATAAAGACTTTGAACTTCATCACCTTTTATTACTCTGCAAGCATCGTAGATTGACACTAGTTGAGGTTATGTATCTTACCAAACTCTATATAAATCCCTTTTTCAGAGCCACATTTCTGGGTTTTGGTTCTTAGGGGACATCTTTTGACCCTCGTATCCGTAACCTGTGTATCCATGTTAGCTTCCTGCTGACAGGAGAATAGAAAGGAATAGTTATAACAGTAGGTTCTTCCCAAAAAATAAGTAGTAATTATTTAAACTACAGCAGAGGGGGCTCATACAAATGAACTAAGTATTTAAACTGGCAACCTCTCTACAAAAATCCAGTATGTGTAATTTATCATACTGGTATCAGTAATGGAATGTGTTCATACACACACTCAGCGGGGTAACATCTTAGGAATTCTTCAGACATATTCATGGTCTTACTACTAAAAAAATAAAAAGCCTACTAATAGTTAGACAGCTTCATTAAGCCAGAAGTAGGAAAAAGCTTTCCTTTTAAGTTCAAGTATTTTTATGCAAACAACTTTTTCAAGTAGGTTAGGAAGACAAAAATATTTAGATAATATTCAAGTCAAACAGTGATCTGAAAGCAACCCAAAATCTCCTATTTCACTCATTTATGTATACGCATGTATACACATTCCAAATAAAACACTAAACAATCCACAAAAATAAACTGGGAAAAAAATACCAAGGCGCAGTTTTCTTGTCCATTTTCTTTAGCACTTTTTTTCCTGTTTCTGAAGCCCTTACTCTGGATGACAGAACCTTCTTTACACAGGAACTCTGAAGCCGGAGCTTCTGTGGATGTTTCAGGAAAGTGATGACTGTTTAAAACTGAAAAATATCAATGGGAAAAAAAGGCAAAAGTATTTTCTTACACTGAGCATGACAACAGGTATCATATCAATAAAATAGCCTTGCATAGACTGTATGCAACTAGCACATATACAGCTAAAACACAATTACCAAAGAAATCTCCTTGAATTATTAGCCTGATCGTTCTTTATGAGTACTTCAAGTATTAGGTAAAATCTTGATCTTGCCAAATGATTTTCCCAACCAATTTTGCTTATACAGATAATCCAGCAAGCACAGGATCTAATGCTAGCGATTTTAGAATGACTGAACAAGTTGAAAAGAATTTGAAAGGAAAGTCCAGTTTTTATAGCACAATATACTAAGGAAAACCTTGGCAACTTAATAGAACTTATGCTTCTACATCCAAAAAGAAACTTTTGATAATTCCTCCCATACTGAGTACTGCACAGTTAATGAGATACCCTGCAAATAATTATGATACAAATACCAAGATTTTATCTAAAAAATAGTTGGGCATACACATTCATAACACTTACATTTTACTCCAGTGTCAAGCTCAAATGCATGGATAGTTTCCAACAATCCTTCAATTAGTTGCTTAAATCTGGAATTTTCTTTCAGACTTCTGAAATAACATCACCACACAAGTTGTTTTAAGACAAATGTAGGGGTTAACTACTAATAGAATTTAGGCCGAACAAAAAAAGGACGAGAATTCCAAAGTGGAAGATGAGAAAACAAGAAGTTGTTGCCAAGTAATAACACAGTTTCTCAAAACAACCATTACTACAGGAACTGAAACTATCACAAAGTGAAAGTTACGCATGTTTCCTCACATCGGTTTAGCACAGAGAAACTTGGTTGTTATGACTCAAGGACAATATCTGCTATACTGGACAGCACAAACTTTGCTAAGAATGGTGCCTTCACCTGCTATCACTTGACAGTTTATATTGAGGTAAGGCCCTAAGAAGTCACTCCTTTAGAAATTGCCGTTCACTTAACCACCTTTTTCTGTTTATTTCAGTCTTCCACTAAGATATTTTTAAGACAATTATTAACTTTTCATTAGAGTTCAAACTTTTCCTCAAGCCCACTTGCAAAGATGCATTACCTCTTGGTAACTTCAGTCTTACAGAGGGGACACTGTATCACACCTTTTTGCTTTCTGCTGAGGAGTTTGAACATACAGAACCTAGAAAAAAAAGAATAATCACAATGGTAACAAAAGAGAGGATTTTATTTTCTTTAGAAGTGAGTCTAGATGTGCACCACTTAGTTGAGTGCCTGTATTCTTGTTCTGGTGTTAGAATGAATTAATCAATCCCCTTTGACACATCTGCGAAACTGCAGTTATTTCTTATTCAGAATTGATTTTTCCCCTAAAAAAGCTTCATATTAAGTTAACAAAACACTGTAGACTTCATTAGCACTACAGAAAAGAAGTATATATGGAGAGTAAGAACAGATTGACTGAGCTCTGCAATTACAAGCTTTCAAACCTACCTGCAGAATATGTGATCACATTTTGTTGAAACTGGCTCTTCTACCACATCCAAGCTGCAAAAAGAAATACGAAGGAAAACAAGAACACAGAAGTGACATATAAAATCGGAGCAATAAAATAAGATTTTGAAATACAGTAACTTTTCTGAACTTTAAAAAAAAATATTGATGAGGAAGAAAAGTAGGACACATTTGACAATTTTTCATTTGAGAACAAGGTACAGTAACAAATACTGTCATTACATGATATATACATATCTACTGTCTCTTCACAATCTGTGTCTGCCTCTAGCAGAGGCAGCATTTTCTGGAAATGCCAGTTCAGCAGGGCAGGAAACTTGGTGTTAGAACACTAACGTCCGACCCTTACAAAACACCAATATACTTAGCCTTAAAAGACAATTATTTTGGATAACATATAGTACGGACATGGCATTTGAAAAGAAAGACAGAGAACACTCATTAACTATACTAACACAGAGTTCACATGACTCTCCTGGCATACCATATTGGGCACTCCAAGTTCTTCTGCATAGCTGAGAGCACATTTCGTACATCTCCAACAGCAATCACTGACAAGTCCATCCTTCAGACCCAAGAACTGCCTACAGGAAAAAAGTAATCAGCTTTGCTTCCGATCTGTTGCACGCAGGGACCGTGTTTTCTCCTTTATGGCTTTCCTAGAATGTGCTGAACACTGTTGAATGCTCAGCAGCTATTTCTTGGGTGAGGTTTTACAGCAAAGGGAAGTTCTTACTCTGAACGTTTACAGTTAAAACCTGTCTCAGTCAAAGGGGCAAACTGAAAGGGTTAACAGAAGAAGGGCTCTGCAGAAACCAGCACAGGCACACGCAAAAACACCCGCGGAAACAAGGCGCGGGGCACAGGAGACAGCAGACAAGCTTCTGCGGAGGACCCCGGGAGCTGCCTGCAACACCCAGAACAGGTCCGACCCTACAGCCAGCGCCGCAAACCCCGACAGCGAAGAGAAACCCCTCGACCCTTCCGCGGCGGCCGCTCGGAGCCGGGACGGGCCCCGCAGCGAGGCCTCTCAGCAGCCCAAAGCGGCCCAGCACCCGCCTCACCGAGCCCTGGCTGCCCAGCCCTGACCGCCCCACTACCGCGGGGAACCCCGGTCACCGCTGCTGCGGCCACTGCCGAGGTAACGGCAAAAGCGCCCGGTCACCGCCCGCCCCGGCCCCGCTCAGCGCCCTCAGGAGCCGCCCCACAGCACCGCATTTCGCGCTCTTTCCACCACCCCCAGACGCAGCACCTGAGTAGCCAATCCCACACCCGGAATCTGTCACCTGGGCCGACAAGCACCCGCTTATTAGCTCCTTTCTGTCACGTGATACTCCTGCTCCGCCCACGGCGGGGCGGTGCACGGGAAGAGCATAGATGATTGGTTCTGCCCGGTGACCCTGCTGCACAGACGGGCGCGGTGCATTGTGGGAGCTGCGGTGCAGGCGCGGAAGTGCGTGTCTACAGGCGGCGCGCGGCGCTGCCCGGCTGTGTTTGTTGTTGTGGTTCCACGGTGTCTGGCCCCGCCCCTGGCGGCCAACCAGGGTGGCGAGGAGAATGAGTGGCAGCTGAGGCTGCCAATAGTGTCACGGAGAGGGCGCGGGGCTGGCCGCGCTCCGTCCGCCATGTTAGGATCGTCGGGGCGGCAGACGGGGCGTCCCCGGGAGCGCGGGATGGAGCCGCAGGTGAACCTTCGCGTCACCTGCCGCGGGGAGACCCAGAGCTTCCTGGTGTCGGACTCGGCGCACACGACGTGGGCGGACGTGGAGGCCATGGTGAGCGCTGCCCGCCCGCCCGCCGCAGGGGCAGAGTGGGGCCCGGGCCGCGGGGCCACAGCGCGGGGAGCCGAGAGCCGTGTCGGTGGGGCGCTGGGAGCGTGAGTGCCTTTGAGGGCCCAGCGTCTTCTCTCTCGGCTTCGTAGTCTGCGTCCCCCATTTTACAGGCTGTTAGAACGGTGGTTTGCTCTGCTGCGCTCTCAGGCTCCCCTGAGCGCTGACAGCAACTTTGCTGTTACCCTTCGGGCACCATGAAGAGTCGGTTCTGGGCAGAGCTGCTCACGGGCCCTTTGTGTCGCTGTGGGAGCAGGTGGCCTGAGTTACGGGCTTTGCTCTTTTCCGCAGTTACTCGGTTCTAGCACTCTGCTCCTCTGAAGTATCGGCCTGTTCCTTTCCTTTTCCTCACTCGAGTAGGTTTGGTGAAGTAACTCTTGAGTGCCAGATAGAACCTCTTCCTGAGGACCTGTCTGTGCTCTCTGGGGCGCTGAGCCGCGAGCTCTTGGTTTTGTTTTCCTGAGGATTTTGAGTGTGCGGGTGTGGATGTGACTGGCTGTGTTCGCGGGCCACCTATGGACAGACAGGTGCGTATGGAGGGCTGTGTATCATGCGCTTGTTCGAGTGTTTGTTTCCAGTGCTATCTAGTGAAAATTCCTTTATTGGCTGAGGTTGCAATTGTGTAGTAAGGATTTCCTTGGTTATGAGGAAATTGCAGTGATTTTATTTCTTTTCTTTATTCTGTAACAACTGTTCTGGTGGTTTTTTAGCTTACTTTCAAAGCTGTATCTTAGGAGATCTTGACAGTATTTTATTTCCTGTTTTTTAGTTCCTTTTTTTAGCTAACATATTCCAGTGTACCCTGGAGGAGGTTCTCGCACTGCGAATTACTCACAGTTTGAACTGTATCATCTTCACTCGTTGTGTTTCGGTTTCCTACAAGAGGTGTTAGTTCAGGCTTAAAATGCCGGGTGGCAAGTAAACCCTGCAGGAATGTCTGAACTAGTCAGAATCCTGCTTGCGTTAAAGCTGGACGTAGGTTGCTGTGTAAGCATGGTTGCCCTTAATCTTAAGTAGTCTGAGAGCGAGGGTGTGTTGGCTGAAGGTGTGGTGTTCTGTTACAGTCATGTTCCTGCAGCGACGCAGCACCCCTGAGCGTCTCTGCACTGTTAGACGTGTCTGCTGTTCATAAAGGATAACCTGACCGTTGTTTTTACCTTGAATTGTAGGGGAGCAGTTTGTGGTACTAGCCACAGTTTCTTCTTGACAAGCTGAGTTGGTTCTCTTGCTGCACTCCCAAAATTAATTTGGGATTTATCCCTGGAAGGACCTGCCTGTAGCACATGTGTAGCTGTGTCGTTGTGCTCTTGTGCCTCCATGTAAGTCCCAGCTGTCTGCTGTCTCCTAAGTCAGCTGGTGTTCTTCCATGGGGTCCAGGCTAGCAGAACGGGTCTCGGATATAGCGGCTTTTCAGAGAGAGTTTCTGTTGAGAAAGAATGCAGCTTGTGTATGTAAATGATAGAAAAATGCACACGAGCCCAACACAGGGAAGCAACCACCTTCATTTATGTTTCATTTGATGATGTGTGTTCTGCCCTGTTACTGCAAGCTACAAAACAGCTGCTCAGCTTTATTCTCCTAATTCTGATCTCTATAACAGATTTATATGTTCAGATGTAGAGGGCATTAGCCGGTGAGTAGTAGAATGCGATACTTTGCACTTTTTAGTGTTTGAATTAACCCTAGTTTTTCAAAACACAAATAGGTTTGTAGAAAAAAAAAAAGGCTGTTTGCCTGTGTGGGCTGTCTTCCTGGTGCTTTTTAATGTGTAAATTAGTGCTCAGTGATGGTTGGCTTTAGCCTTTGTATATTGCCGTGTTTACCATGACTGAGTTCGTTAACTCTGAGCTAGTCCTCTTCTAGTGGAAAGGTTATTAATATTTGTTCTGGGGTAAATATTAGCTAGGGAAGGTGAAAGATGAAAGAAATGAATTTTTTCTTTTCATTACAGAAAGTTAGTAAAGGTTGGAGGTAAGACACTGGGGAGAGTTGTTCGACTCCAGCAGGATGGATTTTGTAAAGCAGTGAAACTGAAGGGAGGGGTGGGAGGGTTAGAGTGTTTTTCCCTATTAATAGTCATAATTAACTGGAAGCGTTTGTAGTCCTGTGTCATTGTGGTTTTGTGTTCTTTCGTTCTTACAGGTTAAAGTTTCATTTGACCTAGACAACATTCAGATCAAATACATTGATGAGGATAATGATGAGGTAAAATACCCCCCACCCTCCCAACAAGTCTGCTAAGATTGACTGGTGTGAAGCTTTCTGCCTCTTGATAATTTGTAGCGGGTCCTTCAGAGATGTCTGTTATGTGGGTCAGAGGTGGTGTTTTTGCCCCTTTGATAGGTAAAGAGCTTAGTTTAGTGGTTTCACTCCTACTGTAGCGTGCTTACTTTAAAATATTTTTTTAGAGGTTACTGCCTTTCTTTTTCCCACCGCATAGAAGTAGCCACTGGTTCTGTGCACTCTGAGGGAAGGATGCTGTAGTTGAGGGACTTTTTGTTTTTTGTTTTGTCAGAATAAGGTAGTTGTAACTATTTATGTTTGCAGCCATGGTAAAGCCCTGCCTCTTCGATCTACACTCCTTCCTCTGAAAAATGTAGGTCCCCTGTCATTAGCATGTGTTTATTTCGGTGATCCAGTGTACTCAAATCCTCTGCTTGTTTTAGGCAAATGCTATAATCTCCAAGCAGATTACTGACTCGGAAAACAAACTGGCTGCATCTAGTTGTCCTTTCTGAGTAGCTTCCTGCTGGGCATAACCTCACACTCTCATATTCTTTCTTTTTATCTAGAGAGGTAGAGTAGAACGTGGCTCTCAAACAAAACACAACTTTTGCAAACTCGGTGTTCACTGCGTGGTTTGTAGCTCTACTGAACTGCGGAGATGGAGATCTTTGTTTTTATTTTTTCTTCCCCAAGGGGAAATTTCAAGATGCTTCCAGCAACACTTCAGGGAAAGATTCTCCCCTTATTTTCCAGCCTATATCTATACAAATGTTTAGATGTATCTGTTAGATCTTTTTCAAATACTAATAAACTGAATGATGCTGTGCTGCAGTGATGAGATAGCTGCTTGTGTTAGTAACTTCTGTATGCCCAGTTGATAAATAGGCACCTGTAGAGGATGGGCTTGGCTTGTATCTGAATCAAAAGATTAAGTTTTTCATATTAGGTATTAAAAGCAGCAGAGTCCAACCTCTGCTACCTGTATAGTGAACCCAGTGGTGTTGGTGCCAGCTTCCTTCCAGTAGATGAGACCGCGTTTGTTGGGAATGCTGGTAGGTGCCAGAGATCTTGCTTGTGCAGCAAGGCTGATAAAGAACGTGGTCTACTCCAGAACAACATTGGTTAATGATTAAACATGGCAGCGATAACAAATATCTGAAGGAGTGTTATTTTAGAAACTGAATAAAAGTACATTTGTTCTGAAAGCATGTTAATTTAAATAGGATTATCAGTGGTTTTTACTCGCTGTTATTTCTCTTCACAGGTCTCTGTGAATAGCAAAGGTGAGCTACTACTCTACTGAAGTGAAATATGTAAAGAGACCCCAACTGTTGTTCATGATTTTGAAGAAGCAGTTGAGAGTGCTTGCTTTTTTCTTTTTAGATTTTACGTGTGGCTGAGCATCAAATTATTCCCCAAGGAAGGGGTTTTTGATCCATAGGAGCAAATTGGAAATTACTAAATTGGTGTAATGTTAAGGCTTTAGGCTGTAAGAACATGTTTGGTTATTGCTGTGTATGCAACTTCTTCCTTCAGTAGCACTATTTTAAAAGAATTTACAGAAGGTATGGGAGACACCCCTTGTTGTAAGGGTCCCTAGATACCATGTGTTAAACTTACATCTGTTGTTTGAGATGGGGGAAATTCACATCTCTTTCCCTTTTTCTTTAGAGGAATATGAAGAAGCTCTGAAGGTAAATGCTCTTTGACTTTTTTCAATATATTAGTCCATCTCCAATTAAAATTGGTGTAGTTGAGAAAAAAACCCAGCATTACCTGTCCCATGGAAATCGGAATAGCTCAGTTTTCTAGCTTTGGAACCTGCTTGAATATTTTGCTACTTTTTTTTTTTCTCCCATCAAGACTAATCTTGATTAGATGACCAGGCAGTTGTGGTTCAGGGCCCTGAGCAGCCAGTTCACTGGTTAAATGACTGGCTTTCACAAACACTCCAACGGTAATCCCATGTTTGGAGATACTGGGCTCTCATGAGTTCCCTTTAAAAATCTTCCCATGTAGACTCTAATGTTGTGCTCTTCGGCAATAAAACTTTAATTGGTATCAATGCTTAGTTATGTTATAAGCAGTTAATTTTATTAGACAAAATAAGAATTGCATTCCTTTAAATCTGTTTTACAATACTAATGCTTTCAGAACTTTTTTTCTCATGGTCTGAATTTAAAATCTAATAATTTTAAAATAATCATAAATTTACTGTAAGTTTCTGGACGGGATCTCTATTGTTTACTGGCTCGTATGAACAGCTTTATTACAGATTTTATTCCTGCAGAATATCTGCATAATTAACTTTTTGCTTGTAATAAACTTTTTAGTAAGCATACTGGTGACCTTTAAGAAAGGCAGAACAGACTATCTGCTGACTGTACCTTGACATTTCACTCTATTTTTGTGTATGTTAGTCTTTCCTCAATGTAGTGCTGTATTTTTACAGGATTTTGTATGTTGGTTGTTAGTAAATACGGTGTGTGTGTGTGCTGTTTGTTTAGACTGCAGTTAAACAAGGAAATCAGCTTCAGATGAATGTGTATGAAGATAACTCTTCTCCAAAAGAAACTTCATATTCTTCGCAACTACATGAAAAAACTGTGACAAAGAAGTTGGCACATCGTAAAGATGAGAAGAAACCTCTTTCATGCCATTCCGTGCTAGCTCAGGGGTTACAGGAAGACTTACAAAATGAAAAGGAGCTGCCAGTTCAGGTAGGATGCAGAACTGGATTGTATATTCATTAAAACAGAGAATTTGTAAGTGTGATTCACTTTATAAACTGATTGCCGTCTTTACCCATACACAAAAACTCTGAGTTCAGGAGCTGGTTTTCAGCCACCTGCATCCATTGAGGCTTGCAGAGGGTATTTCGGTGATGCATTGAGAAACAGATTATTTCATCTTGACTGTTCTTAAGTATTTTGATAAACAAAGCAATTGTTCTGCTGAAACCCTAGTTGCCATCTAGTAACTTCTGCTTGACTTGGTTTCCTTGGCTTTGATGTGTAATTGCACTCAAATGCTAATAAGGCAGAAATCTTTCTGGAAAGTGTCAGTGGCTTGCCTGTGTTGCCTCTCCATTGTTTTCCAAAGAACTTATTATTTATTTTTTTTTTAAGGACACTTGAGGGGAGGGATATTTGAAAGTGGTTAACTTGCTGTATTGAGGTGTTTGCAGGTTTGATACTTAAAGCTTGTGACTTATTTTTGTGGGTTTTGTTTTGTTTTTCCCAGCAAAAGTTAAGTCGTGCTAGAACAGGAAGAAAAAATGAAAATCCTCCAGAATGGTTTACTAGCTACTTGGAAACAGTAAGTGTGTTTTCTTCTGGATTTTAGTGTTCTTAAAGGAATATATAGGAGGCTGTGGGTGGAAAAATCATAGAATCATAGAATTCATAGGATCATAGAATGGCCTGGGTTGAAAAGGTCCTTAAAGATTATCTGGTTTCAACTCCCCTGCTCTTGGCAGAGTTGCCAACCACTAGAGCAGGCTGCCCAGGGCCCCCATCCAGCCTGGCCTTGAACCCCACCAGAGATGGGGAGAAAAAAGATATATCTGATCACACTTAGTACTTAAAGGGCATTTAGGCATCTAGTCACTTTGGTTTTGTGGTGATAAGTGGAAACTAGATGTCTAACTGTGACTGTTCAGTGTAGGTCTTACCTTAAAAAAAAGTTTGATACCTGCCCCTCCTTGTCAGAAGTGGATTGTTTGGTTTATTCACTTGATTGCTTGCTTGAGTATAGTTTTAAGTATCTCCCGTGGTAGAATCCTTGCTGCACTCCAGACAGCTGTAGGAACTGCAGGGCACTCACGATGAGAAAGCATGAAATACGGTGTTGCTGTTGGAGACTTGTTTGACCAGTTTCAGAAGGGTAGTACTTAGGTTCCCTGAGATTTGAAGTACAGCAGTTGATGACCTTACTGTTCTTGATCGTTCAGTTTAAGAAAATGCTTCCAGGAGGCCAGTGAGGATGACCTATAGATTAATAAGATGTGGGTGTTAACTTGTTTTGAACAGCTAATAAACATCACTGAGAAGCAGTTAAATACAAATGCTAATAATTAATTAGCTAGTGAGTCCTTAAAACTGAAAGGTACAGTGGTACAATAGTATATGCATTTGTCTTTAAGCTTTTTTTCCTAGCATCTCCCTTCCTTTGCCACTTCTTTATACAGACTAAACATAGGGGAAGTTAATGGTTGTATTTAAAACATCACTGGTGGACAAGGTTGGGAATTAACAATAAAGACTGCAGGGGGAGTTGTTCAGAGTTGTGTTGTCTCAGAGATTAGTTTCGTTCCCTTCCTGCAAGGTTGTGGAAGAACCTTAATATTGTAAACTGTATATTATTTTTAATTTAATTTTTTTACATTTTTAGTTAAAAAATACTGTTTTTAATTTGCCTTGTTGAAACCTGGGGGCTGGTATTTTCTAAAATACAAATCCTCTTTGAGGAATGTGACTTGTTTAATTTCATCTGGAATGTGCTGGGGGAGGGAAAGTAGATTCTGAGCTGCTTTATGACTCCTGGATTGGGAGACTTGGGACAATGTAATCCAGCTTTTGAAGCTGTGTAGGTGGGTCTCATCCATGACTACTTTCATTTTTTCCAGTTCAGGGAACAAGTAGTTAAGGAAACTGTTGAGAAACTGGAACAGAAGCTATGTGAGAAGCTTGTTCATCACAATCAGCCTCCAGATTTTTCTGAGAGCTCAATTACAGCCGCAGCTCCAACTTCAGAGAGCCAAACAGCTAATGGTGACCAGTGTGACTGGCTGATCTCGTGCTGCAACTGCCAGGCCCGAATTGTTGGAGTTCGCTACCAGTGCAGGTAGAACATGATGGGATATGGGAGTGTGGGAAACCTAACGTGTAGCGCATGCGAGTGAGTCTGAGAAACTATCTTGGTGTCGTAGACTTCTAGATTTCTAACCTGCAGCATGCTGTACATTGTGGAACCTCCAGTATGTCTCTGTCAAAGAGTTTGTTCTCTGCTGTGGTGACTAGACCTTATCTGCATAAAAGCAAGATTCTGTTTTTAGAAAATGTGATTGTTAAAACAAAGGGAGAGAACTTCATACACTTGCTATGTTCTCAAACGCTCTTTACCTTTTTTTGCCTATAACATGCAGTAATTGTAAAAGAAAACGTTTCGTTCAGTTAACTAAACAAAAAAGCAAAACGTAAAACCAGCACTCTCTAATAGTCCTCTCTTTAGTTCTGATACTCAATGAGACTAAGGCAGGTCCTGGCTTTTTTTTTTATAATCTCACTGTTGTCAGTTTCATAATATGAAATAGGTTTTCCTGGATGTCTTAAGTGAGGTGTCAGAAATGAAGTTTTTATTTGAATTAGGCAATTGCTGTAGGCATAAGTATTTTTAGGACTAAGCAGCAGCAGTGAATGGAATGTCAACGGGGGTTTTTCTCTGGATGTTTATTTTTCTTACTGACAGGAGCTGACAGTCTTGTTTTTTACCAGTTCTCCTGTTCCTGCAGGAGCAATCTGCTTTGCATCCCTGAATACTTCCATTAACTCATTCTCTGTATTTTCATAAGTATGATGCTGTTTCTGGCATTGGATTTCAGCATAGCAACAATTGTTAATAATTTGTGATAAAGTAAGCATCAGGTTTTTTCTTGAAAAACAAGAAGGAAGTGAGAAACTTTCAGTTTTGACAAGAAGAGATACTGATTTAGATATTCCAGATGGCTCCAAATATTGATGGATAAGTGAGAGAACCAGCTTCTGTTTCACTAAGGCACTGCTTAAAATGGTAGTATGGTACAGAGTTGTTTCTTGGCAGAAATGTAAGGATTAATTATCCCTCAGTGTCTTTTTCTAGTGCATTAATTCTTTGTCTGCCTCTTGGTAACCTTCTTCCTTCTCTGCTTTGCAGTCTTTGTCCAGCTTACAATATCTGCGAGCAGTGTGAAGCAGGACCATATGCACATGATCCTAATCATGTTCTGTTAAAGCTGCGAAGACCTGTACCGTGTATTTCTGAGAACTACAGCCTTGCAGAGGTCTCGCCTCGCCTGCCTGCTACTCTGGAGCAAGTTAGGTAAAT
This sequence comes from Syrrhaptes paradoxus, assembly GCA_013400615.1. Lineage (NCBI taxonomy): Eukaryota > Metazoa > Chordata > Aves > Pterocliformes > Pteroclidae > Syrrhaptes > Syrrhaptes paradoxus. The sequence continues at coordinate 2,940 of VZTO01026324.1, read as the reverse complement.
GGTGGCACCTGTCGTACCTAGCGAGGTTATCCTAATAGCCAAGTGGAAACACCTGTATTGGGGTTGATGTTCGGCTTTTATTTAGATTTAGAGATAAAAAGAAATGGAAATGGTACTCACAACTTGATTGTGAGTAGCTAAAATAGCTATGTACCTATAAATGGCCTAAGTCATGAATCTTAGTGTTTTTAATAACAAGGTAGAAAAGACAGAATTTTGTGTTATAGATGGGTAGCAAACTTTGAGAGCCTGCTTTTTCTTTGAGTATGCTCTAGTCTGCCCTTAAGTTAGCTTTTTCATTGAGGCCATTCAAAATATCTTTAAGCAACTACGAAGATGTTCTTTTAAAATCACCTGGTATCCAGTCTAGAAGCATGAGGCATTTCATGAAGTGTTCCCTTTGAGACTAAGACTGTGTTCAAAGCTAAATTCTAATTAATTGATTGTATTGTAACAAGGTGGCTTATTCTCTTGCTAGGCTCCAGAAACAGATGGACAAAAGATTTCTGAAGGCAGAAAAGCAGAGATTACGAGCAGAGAAGAAACAGCGAAAGGCAGAGGTCCGAGAGCTCAAAAAGCAGCTAAAATTGCACAGGAAAATTCATCTGTGGAACTCTGTCCATGTATTGGAAACTAGTGGCTCACCTACTCCGAAATCTGAGAATCTCCAGCCTAATACCTTCCCGTAAGAAATGTTGCTAGCTGAGCGTTTCTTAGTGGTGCTGTCTGTCCTTTTGTGATGAGTCCAAGTTAACCTGAGTTCTGTAACTAGAATAATATTCTTCCAGATAAGCAAATATTTTTTGTTGTGTTTCTTTTGTCCTTAAGCAAAGGAAAGCAAACTGCTGTGTGGTGTTTAGACTTAAGATGAAAGCAGTAGCTAAAACATTAGAATTTTGAAACACCTCTAGAGATAAAAGCAGAAAACAAACTAAATGGCCTCCTCTGTTTTTAGCTGGTGAAATAGCAGCTGAATGACTTCCTCCGTTTTAGTGTTTTTTTGGTGTGTTTGTTTTCTCCCTCTCAATCCCAGGAGTCCTAGTCAAGCCTTCCCGACAATTGTCCCGACACTAAGTGCAGTATTTGTGGATGAGAATTTGCCAGATGGGACTCACTTGCAACCAGGAACAAAGTTTATCAAACACTGGCGAATGAAAAATACTGGCAACGTGGAATGGAGCTCAGACACAAAGGTATCTTTCCTTTGCTGTTACTTTTACACACTGAAATAGTTCTGAAGATAACATTTGTATGCGTTAGGAATCTGAGTTCTGTCAGAACCCATTTAGGATTGCATTTGACCTGTTAATTCACAAACTGGGAATTCTGGGGTAATGACCTGTCTAGGTACTCTCTGCAACTGCAGGCTGTAGGAGGAAAGCTATCAAGATAACAGTGGAAGAACACATCTTCCAGTGCTGTTATAACATTACAGTTCAACTTTCTTTACGCCAGGTGTGTTGCTGTTCTGACTTAAGAAAGCCTCTCTTCTGTGAGTGACTGAGTTCACGCTGGAAGATGGGGTGGTGATAGTGACTAATGTGAGAATGGTTCCTGGCAGCCTCTCTTCTCCATGCCTACAATCTCCAAGGCCTTTCAGCAGAGGAACTAAGTGCTCCTTGCTGCCCACAGTTTGCAGAGAAGCTTGTGAAGTTATCTTTTGCTTTTCCTGTTGTATATTTCAGCTGAAACTTATGTGGGGAAATCTGACCTTGGCATCTTCTGAAAAAAAGGATGTGTTAGTGCCCTCCCTTCCATCAGGACAAGTGGGAACTGTCTCAGTTGAGTTTGTAGCTCCTAATATAGAAGGAACTTACACCTCTCACTGGAGACTGTCGCACCGAGGGGAACAGTTTGGGCCCAGGATCTGGTGCAGTATTGTTGTGGATCCCTCCCCAGCTACTGACTACCTAGAAAGCAATTGGAAGGATTCAGAATCCTGTCAGAAGGATAAAGCTTCTAGCACCAAACAGGCAAGTAACTCATGGTATTTGGGACAGTTCTGAAATGCAAGGAGCAATGGGTATTGTTTGGTGCAGTGGCACTGTCCATAACTACGTTGATTTCCAGGGGATTCTTTAGTTGTTTGCTTCTGATTTTTTTTTAATAGAAAAGAAAAACAGCTTTTATTGCATTTGAAAGTTCTGAAATTGTAATTTGTTTTGACAGGGGATTAGTTATCAGTCTGCATCTGTTTGTCTAGTTCTTTGAATTGAAACTGCAGGATTTCTTTGTTTTTTGGCTGTAAAATGAGTTAAATCTCTTTTCAAGTTACTTGGGTTCTTATACACAATAATCAAGCTTTATATTGCATGTAATTTTTTAATTTGCTGCCTGCCTAAGGAACTTCTGGGATGTTATTTTTTTGCTTTTGCAGGATGCTTCCTTGAAGACAGAAGCAGGTGCTCAAGCAATGGGTGAAATAATGGAGCAGGCTGAAATACCTCTGCCAGCTATTCCTTTAAAGATCAAAAATCTGCCAAGTGAGAGAGAATTTTATATCCCATCTGTTGATCTTCTCACTGCACAGGTAAGGTGCTTTTTAAAATTCAGGTAGAGATAAAACAAACCACTTGGGGTTTGATATCTAGATACACAGACATCCATAAGAATAAAAAGCTTCTGAGCTCTAAAACAGCCCCTCTATATTCAGGAAGAGTATATTACGTTTTATATAGCAGGACTATCTTCTCGAGTTAGTATTGGGTACTGTCACTAAATGGAAAGTATGTGCAGGACAGATGAAGATTCTCCAAGAGTCTCAGGATTGGGTCTTTCTCTGACCCCTAATAAGGGAGTACTGAACTTTGCCACTTGCTGCCCTGGTGGTAAAACCACAATGTTTATGTGTCATATTCTATTATGTGGATGTAAGTTATAGGAAAACTTACCTCTGGTCATGCTGAGTAGCTGGCAAAGTGGAGTAGACTTATTTGTAAA
>VZTO01026323.1:125567-141079 GCA_013400615.1 Syrrhaptes paradoxus | reverse complement strand
CGTGGAAGCCTTTCCTCTCTTCATACTCCTGACTTAACACTGGATCTCCAACAAGCTACATGGCGCTGAGGAAAAAGTTTTTCCTTATCTGTTTCCCCTGTGTGAACATTACATAGAAAATTAGTACAGTTAACTGACAACAGCCTTTTAAAAAAACAAAACCAACCATTTTCAAAAGCTGCAGGCTAATCCTCACCTGACTACACACTATCCTTAAAGAGAACTTTATAAGTTCATACCAGAGGTGAGGAATGAATTCTTTAGCTATATATAACTTCTCAGTGGCAGGTTTGATTAACACCCTCCCCATGCTAGCCAGCAGTTTACGTTTTGCTCTATAAGACTTTATCAGTAGGCTACTGCTTTTACTCTGTTCCCCTCCACCAGGTTCAACTTTTTGCCTTCCTGATCTCCCCATCCCATACCCTCAACAGTCTAACAGAAAGCAGGACAAAACATCTGTCATATCCAGAAGCGTCATAAAATACCAGATTCTCTGCTCACTCTCTTCTGTTACTTCATCCCTCAGTCAACACTGATGCTAATTCACAGGACTGTCAACAGCCTTTCAGTGTCTTGCTACAGCTTTCTGCCCAACACATGCCAAAAAACACACTAGGAACAGAGCAGCAGCTCAGCTTGCTAGTGTACAATAGCCACCCAGAAGTCCAAGTGAACAGGAATACAACACAAGCAAGGACAGATGCTGCACAAGTTTTGCCTCAAACTAGCCCGACTCCAGTGCTGACCATATGGACAGAACAGTATGAGAGCACACACTCCTTGACATTGCTACTTAAGTGCTTCTGCACCTTCATTCACATGCTTATGTTCAAGCAAACAGATACCCACAAATCCATTTTCAGAAGCTCCTTATTTCCAAGTCACTGAAAGCAGTAATGCAACTAGCTAATACTTACAGTCAGCAGCAGTGAAGTTGGGTAACGAATCATAGCTTTTTTCACTGTTCATTATATCCTTAAAAAGACAAGAAAACTTAGTTGCAACAAGAAAGTCACTGTTTCAGAGAAGCAGGTCCAAAATTCTGCCTGCCTTTTTTTTTTTTAAGAACAATAGTCAGCCACTTTATCAAATTTGCCAATTACTTGATTAATCATTACACAGTAAGTTACATACATAAAAAATGAGTCTTCTATTTAATGAAAGCTTCCAAGAAAAATGCTGATTGAAAGAATAGTAAACAAAATCCTGTATCTGTCTTCACAAAAAAGACAGCACAGGGAATTCCTAATGGTAATAACAGAATAAGCTAATAACTTATCTGTTATGTCTGCAATCACTATACACAAAATTTTTAAAAGCACTTCTGATAAACAAATAAAATAAAAGAAGTTTGCCAGAGTGCTGACAGAAAACAGAACCATCTTTATTCTCATAGAAAAGGATCTGCTCATATATTTTGAAAAATCTTCTACTATGGTTAAAGGTCCTTTTTGAAAAAGAAAATAACCATTCAAACATGCTATTTTTTTTAAAATGGTAATTCTCTTTGTTTTATTAATCCAACAGAATGAGGTATTTCTTTTGCAGTTTGAAGCGAAGGGTTGCAAATCTCAAACATCAAAAGAGAAAGACTGGCCGCAGAGTGAGTCCCACCCCAGCTCCACATGACAGAGTCCAGCTCTTGAAAGGCTAACACAGGCAGGTACAAATAGTTCTCTAGAAATTTTCCTTACTGTTTCCTTACTTGTTAGCAGATCCTACCCAAAAACCAAACAAACAATGTGACACTGCCTCATATGCATTACAGGCCATTACAACATCTCTAGGACAGAAAACAAGACACTGTGGCCACAGTTTTGTACTCACCTCCATTATGCCCGTGTAATAAGAAAATGGCGTCACCCTCAGACCTTTTACCATGATGTCAGACAAATGATAAGGATACAACATGAGATGATCTCGGCTGTATTTTAACAAATCTTCGTAATATTTACGTTCGTCTTTCTTGACATGCTTAACTACAAGGGGAGAAAAAAAATTACACTGTTCTATTATGTTTGATTAAAAAAAAAAAGTGTTACAACAAAAGGATTAAAAATAGTGTCATGGCAATTGACAGAAAATTAAAATAAAGGAGTGGTGCAGAGTATTCAGCATCCAAGGATTTCTACATGTGATACAAGTACTCTCAGAGCCTTTAGACCAGAGCAGATTTATTTTACAAGTCACCAGGAAGTGGCCCATTGAGACAGAACTCATGCAGGCTGTAGAAAACTCTCTCTTTAATAGTGAAACTGTTATCTACTTTGGGAAGATAAATGGATGCAGTCAATGCAAAATAAATTGAAAGTCACAGCCAAGAGCTCATGGGAGTCAGGGCCACTGTCTGTACCTCAGCTAGTGACAAGCTTTATTTTATTAGTCAAATCCTCTCTTAACATCTCTTAATTTACAGGAGAAGGGCAGCAGAACTACAGCAGGAATTCAGTTCTACTGCCAATTCAGTAACCTTAAAGAGTGCTTCACTAGAAAAGCTGCCAAATGGACTCAAAAGTCAAGACATTTCTTGATGTTTTATCATTTTAAAGTATTTATTTTCAGGGAAGGAGGGATCTTTGAATCGTGCTAGTTGTTGCAGTTTTACTGCGGAGACAAGCACCCACACAGAAGAACTGGGTAGCAATTAGAAGTTACTTAGCTTCTTTACTCACCTAAGTTATTCCGGTACCGTAACTGATTGCGGATGCTGTAGAGTACGACCTGCCTTTCATATTCCCTTTGAGAGTTTCCAAGACCCTTGAAAACATAAACACCTTTTAGCTGACACACACAAAACCCGTTTTAGTTAAACCACTGCAAAGTGTCTTATGAGGAAACACATGCAGGCAGCTGTCATTACTCAGGGAGTCTACTGGTTCAGTACAGTGACAACACCTTTAGTCTCTGTGAGAGGTCAAAAATATCTTTAGTTAAATAGCTCTCTCTACATGGGATGCAGACTTAAGCAATAATAATTAGATTGTTTTTTCCCTAGTACCATTCTGGTATAAAAGGGAGCATCTAATTCTCAAATCAGAAGTTTTAAACCATCTTTTAGAAGATATGAAGCATCAAGCATTTTACCAAGCATTCAGCATTCTGCAGCCCTGAAGAATTACCCAGAATTAATGTTGCACAGATCAAGAACAGTAAATGACATGTGAAGCTTCAACTGCTGCACCCAAGAAGCTTATAATGCAAAAAATAAATAATGAAAGAGCTCAAGTTGTAGCTTCACACAAGTAAGGCAATCAAGTGATCTTAGATCACAAGATTAGGGCATAAGCACAGCACATTACTTGACCATCATAAAAGAAGATAAAAAGAGAACTTTGGTTGACACTTTAAATGCCTTATTTCAAAAGCCACCCTCTCAAAATTCTTCATATAACTCTTCTACTCTACATCCACAACAAGCGACTGGGTTGGTTCCCCCCCCCCATGGTTCCCTCATTGATGCTCATATTAAAAAACATCCTTAGATAAAAAGGTACTTTACGGCATATATAGGATAAACAACTAAGTTGCACACATACTGCAGAATCAGGTATTAGAAAAGAAACAACTGATATCACAGGCAGGGTACATAAGTGATGAAATGTCCAAAGAGGAATCCCAGTATTTGCTTTAAGTTCAAAAATATTAAGGACTATTTTAACACTACTGTAAACAAAATAGTAGTCCAGAAGTTACATTAAAGTAAATAATGCATTAAATACTGGTGTATTTTCTATCCTGAATCACATAGCCAACAGTATGGCACTCAGCTGGGCAGGTAAAGAGAAATCATCACGCATGCCCCCCCTTATAACTCCTGAAGTATCAAACACAAGGAATTAAATTACTTAGGGCCTGCAGCCACTATTCATCCTCTCCATCCTTCCTTTGTGCAAGGGCAGGAATTGTTTAATAGCATCTGCTTTCAAGCAGCATAAGACTTGGGAGACAAGAACCTCGTCTCTGCTATCAGAGGCCCATTAAATCCAGCAAATCAAAATTTCATGAGCTTTTCTTTTTCGCAAGCCACTCACTGGAACAGTTCCCTGGCTACTGAAACACAGGGTGGCACAAGCCTCTGATGTCCCTTGTCCTGGCCCAGCTCACACTATTCAGGGGTTGCGTGAGGGATGCCCACCTCTGCTGGTCTTATATCTGCACAAGCTGATAGAGAACCCCCTCTGCCCAGAAAGACCCCAGACAACCTGTACATCTCCCTCTTCTCAGAAAGGCACCCATGAACACACACACACCTCCCCTCTCCCCACAGAGGTGCTGTGCACCCTCTCATGCCCCGCCCTTCACATGCGGACCCCTCACCCTCCTCACACCCCCCTCTCCCCACAGACACACCACACCCACACACCCCCCCCCTCTCCCCACAGAGAGCCCCACACCCGCCCCATACCCCGCTCTCCCCACAGCCACCCCCCCACCCCGCGGCCAGGGCCGCCTGCCTTCCCCCGGCGCAGGCAGGGCTGAGCCCCCACATCTCCCCGCCCTCGGCCTGGCGCCCTCCCGCCCTCCGCTTCCCCGGGCCGGGAGCTCGGCAGCCCGGACCCCGTCCACTCGCCGGCACCTGCTTGACGCTGGCCGGCAGCCGGGCCCAGGGGTAGTTGTGGCGGATGTGGAACTCCACGTCGATGTTCATGGCGAGCAGGCCCTGCCGCGCCGCGGGACCGAGCCGCCGGGAGGCGCTCCAGCCCTGGGCCGCCCCGCCCTCGGCCGGCCGCCGCAGCCACCTACCCCCCTGCCGCCGCTTCCGCGTTAAGCCCCCGGAAGTGCACCTATACGTCATTCTGGGGGGACGGGCGTGGAGCTGCGCGTGCGTGCAGAGGGAGGAGCCGGGCGGCACCTCAGCGGCGGCCTAGAGGGAGCCGAGAGCCTCCAGCGCGCCCACGAGAGCACCGGCCGCGCCCTGTCCCCGCTTCGGCGGGGGAGCGCGTTCGGTCCCAGCAGCAGCAGCAGCAGCAGCAGGAGTGTTGGGGCCTTACAGACGCTGTGGTTCTAGACGAACTTTAGGAGCAGGCCCTTGTGCCCCGGCAAGGTTGTCCCTCAGCTTGGGTGCTTCCCCCACACACCACCCCAACCGTCCGTGGGCTGCCGCTGGTTGGGAATAGATCCAAGCTTAAAATAGCTTTGTTAGCTGCTTTGTTAGTTTTAACGTCAGTTTCATAATGCAGTTCATGAGGCATCTGGACAAGTGCTACACTTAAAGCGAAGGCAGGTGCAGGAGCAGAAATAAGCATTTCACAAGGAATGAGCAAGGCCAGTTCACTTAGCCATGGCCTTGGGCTACGCCAACTGAGGGTGTGTGAGAGCCAAAAAGCTTGCAGACGCGAATACCAACAGCAGCCCTTCCTATTCATGCGGCATCATGAGCAAGTAGATTGATATCATCAAGGAAGCTCCTTCAAATAAAACAACAGCAATTGCCCCTCCTTGTCTTGGGATCTAGGTTTTTGTGAGTCATTTAAAGTCTTACCAATGTCAAAGTCGGTGCCAACTTTCCACACAGAAGCATTTTCTTATTGTTTAAGTGTCAGGGAATTACTGACGCGAAGTGCTCTGTATTCTTGACGCTGCACAACGTTTTAGTGAGTGATTTGATATGTAAGTAGAATAAACAAACCAAGTGAGCTCCTGATCACTTATGCCATTTAATTTTTGAGGCTGTTATCCTGGATGCTTGGTAATAACTTTAGAGCTGTGGTGACAGAGCTGGAAGGGGACAAATGCCAATAGAAAAAAAACTCAGTGCTCTGTTATATCTGAGTACGTCCCCAGAGAACTACAGACCCAGTTCTTTGCCGTCACTGATTCAGGACCCCACTTCTGCGTGACTGCAGAGACACAAAGCCTCAGCCTGCGGATGTGCCCCATGGTGCCAACGCTCAAGAGATCCCTGCAGCTGAGAAGATGGTGAGCAGCTCACATAATCTCCCGACTCTCAGATAAGCCCTGCCTGCTCAAGTCAACGGCAGGATTCAGTCCAGGAGCACAATCACAGCCTGCCAGCCTGACCTCATCCTTAGTTATTTTAACCCCAGTTGTCAGGTTTCTTAAGAGCCTTTCTCTGTCACACCTTACAATGGTTAATAAACTATTAGAAGACATTAATAAGAAACCCTTTTTGCCTTGCCCATTGCCTCTTAAGCCAGATGGTACAGGTCTTTGGCTGGTACTGTTTGTTTGATTTTGATATCAGTAATTAGACACGCCTCTCAGTAGAGCAGGACAATTTTTTTCTTGGATGGTTCTGAGGTAAATTATGATGTTTGTGGCACCAGCACCTGAATCATACTTTTAGTAAGACACAGATATGAGAAAAGCTAAAAATTCAGGAGCTCAGAATAACAGTAATGTATGCAGTATTCCTATTCCATTATATTCCAGCTGAAGACAAATTCATTGTAAATGCCTGGTTTTAGCTGAGTTTGTTGGCAGGCTGAATTGGTTTTTTAGGACTTCCACTCTGGTTTTCAACCCCTTAAATTACTCTCCAAAGTGAACATTTTAGAGCTTAAGTCCTTCCTGCAGTTTATTGCTGTCAGTGAATATCTTGGTAAATGTGTGTGAAAATCTTCTGTTCACTGATGGTGCATGATCAGTATTTGCTCAACCCACTGCTGTGGGTGTATCTCCAAATACTGTTCTGAATTCTTGTGGTTGTGGTAAGCTTCCTGCGAATTCTCTGTTTCACACAGGTTTACCAGGGATCAGTAGAGCTGAACAGGGGTGCCAGGTACCGCTACCATTTCATGGCTCATAACAGTCAAGGTGAAGGCATTCATTCTGTTGACTCTGATGTAGTTCACAAGCTGTGTTTCTCTGTCATGCAGAAATCCAGGTGCCTGTCTCTCCAATAAAAGTTCTGCCTCTTCTTGCAGGCAAAGCACCATCCCTCTGCCCAGCCATGTGAGCACACTGCTGCCACAAATATCCTCTGCAAAAAGCGCAAAGCTTAGCTTCACTTAGTTCTTGCCCGTTACCACCTTGGTCCTTCATTATTCCACTTCATTATACTGAAGATTCTAATTGCCTCTTCCATTTAGCCTCAGTAAAACCCATCAGCTTTAACCAATTCCCAAAGCCTAACACCCATCCCTTGTTTTGCATCCTGCTGGCAAAAGAAGGAAGAGGCGAAAGAAGGAAGAAATAGGTAGAGGCAGACTCCAGATACCAAGAAATGCCCCTGTCTCATGCTTGGGGTATGTCACCCACAGGAGTATGATCCTCAGGTCTTCTGCAGGGAGTCAGTTCTGTTATTTATAAAGCTGAAAAGTACCATACAATCCTTAAATTTCATTAATTATACAAGCTTTTAAACTCCCAGCAGATAAGCTAGGTCAACCACATTGCTCAGTGGGAGTGGCACATGGTTTTCCTACTGATAGCCTGTTTGCTGTTTAGATAGAGTATTTGCATGCACAGCACAAAATCTGCTGTTTGTTTAAAATCCTTAATAAGTTGCGCCTTCTGGGCTGCTGTGTTTCCCTCACAACCGGTAAAAGCAATAGGATTACCAGTCTGTATCTGAGTTTATGAGTGCCCTCTGACCTGACAGATTCCTGAGAAACCCTGCAGTTGCTTTCTCTCCAACTTCAGTATTTCCTTTCATGTCAGTTGGGATGCCTTTATTCCCAAAAATACTATGAAAGAAGTGGGTAGTTCCCAGCTCAGTAAAAGCTTTGAAGATGCCCTTGAGACAGTATGTTACCACAAAGCATTGAATTCTGGATTAAATTCTTCATACTCACATTTGATTTTTACATTACATGTGTTTGAACACCATAATCAGAGCTGATAATTTATTTTTAAGTGTGTTTGAAGGGTAGTGAGGTCTTTCAGGAAAGTACTGACTGTCAAACTATTTAAAACCTATAAATATTACTGCACTTCCAGTAATACTGTGATTTGCTTACTGTTTAGATAATTACATAGATATTTTTGTTTTCCCCTGAAAACACAAGAAACAAAGACTAAACTAAAATCACCTTCTTCTTCCCAGACTCAACATCATTCCCAATTTTTCTACCTCCTCCCCCTGAGCAACACAGGGGGATGGGGAATGGGGGTTGCACTCAGTTCATAATACTTTGTCTCTCTTGCTCCTTCCTCCCTGTGTTCTTCACCTGCTCCAGCATGGGTCCCCCATGGGATCACTGCTCTTGCCAGAAAACCTGTTCCTGCATGGGCTCCTCTTCACAAGCCACCATTCCCTGACAGAAGCCTGCTCCAGTGTGGGCTCTCCATGGGCTACAGCTTCCCTTAGGGCAGCTTCTCCAGCGTGGGGTCCTCCCCGGGCTGCAGGTGTATCTCTGCTCCCCCGTTACCTCCATGGCTGCAGGGGCACAGCTGCCTCACCATGGCCTTCACCACGGGCTGCAGGGGAACCTCTGCTCCAGCGCCTGGAGCACCTCCTCCCCTCCTTCTGCACTGACTGTGAGGCAGGCCTGTTTCTCTCACATTTTTCTCCTTCTTCTCTCACAGTTGCTGTGCAGCATTTTTTTACCCTTTCTTAAATAAGTTATCACAGAGGTACCACCAGAGTCGCTGACGGGGCTCAGCTGTGTGTGTCCATTTTGGAGTCAGCTGGCACTTGCTCTGTCTGGTATGGGGGCAGCCCCTGCTCTCTTCTCACAGAGGCCACCCCTGCAGCCCCCCACTGCCAAAACATTGCCATGTAAACCCAATAAAAGCAGTGAGATTGTGTTGAAATATTTTGTAGAAGCTGGGGGTTCTTAATGACTTGCTAAATACCACTAAATCCCATCAGATTCAATATAAATCCTTCAGAGGAAGCATCCTTCCTTCTAAAATGTTTGGAAAGCTTGTGTTGGGCACTACCATAGCTATGTGTTTTAAATTATTGAAATAGCAATTAGATAAAACAGTATGCATAATCTCAAGGCTTATATTGTGAAATCCTGATTTTTTTTGAGAAACCAGCCAGCTCCATGATCCAACAGGGTGTGATATTAGGTAGTAGAGATAATAAAGCCACCATGTAATGATGAATAGACCACACCTTGAAATAACTGGAATTTAAATAATGTCAGAAGTTATTGATTAACCCAGGGTTGGGTAGGATTTAGCTGCCCTAGTAAAAGTTGACTCTTCCATCTGAATGCTTGTTTTACTGAAGAGCAGAAAAGGTGCATCTTCCACACTCAGACTAAGCAAAAATGGGCAGTTCACATGTAAGTACTTATTTAATTTGGATTATCAAGAATACATCAATTTCCTGTTTTTATTCTTGTAATTTTTCACTTTAAATGATATTCAAACAGCTGCAAATTAAGATTTAACCTCAAAATCTGCTTTAAGTGTGAGAGGAAACTTGCATGTAGCTGGTAACATCACTTACTTACAGTACATGGATAATGAAACTATAACACACAGGTTCTGAGTGTTTTAATACTTGCGGCTTACTTAAAAAGGGTAGAGAAAGAAATTATGCATAGGATGTCATGGGAAGAGTAATTTCAGTTAGCAAATTTGCGTTGGAACATTCTGAACACTAAAATAATTCCCTGAAGATCTATGAAAAACATCCTGTCCCAAAGGCCAAAAGCTTCAAAATTTAGCTAAATTTATCACTGAGTAGTAGAGCAGGAGTAGTCTCAAAGTGTGGTGCTCACAGAAAGGCCTGATTAAAATCCAGGTGTCAGGATTTACTACATCAAATTACTGAGTTTTGAGTGAGACAATTTTGGCTAACATTTGGGTGTTTACTAATAAATATCTAAATCGACATAAAGATATTTAGCCTCAAAATAACCTGATTGTCAAAAGTTTGCGTGGTAGCTGTGAATGGTCGGTGCTTCTGAAGGTTAGGTAGCTTGTGCTGCAGAAGTTGGGTTTTTTTAGCTCCAGCTTTAAAACTAATGAATAAAAGGCAGTATTTCTTCAGCAGCGCATTTTCTCCTTGAATGCTGAAAACCTGCAGTTTTGCAGTATGCATCAACAGAAAACAAGCTGTTTGCTGATACAGGCTATTGTTACGTTAGGTTCTCTAAGACTGATATTCTTTGATTACGTGACTATTTTTTAAATTCAAATTCAGCAAGGCCTTGAGAGATGCCAAACGTCTGCTGCTTTTGGACTAGCTCTCCAGGACATTTTCTTTGCCAGACTGAGCAAGAGAGCTCGTACCTTTCGTGCAAAACTCCAGCTACTAACCAAGGAGCTTTTTGTCTCCCTGGGTCTGGGCAATCTGATCTAGTGGAAGGTGTCCCTGCTTATTGCAGAGGGGTTGGACTAGGTGACCTCCATGGTCCCTTCCAACTCAAACTACTCTATGGTTCTATGATTCAGCCCCATGACTCAACTGGGAATTGCATCATTCTGTATTTGTCCCCAGGAAATTACAGGTTATCTTGGAGTAATGCCTGCATCTGTATCAGAGAACCACTTCTGGAACAGCATGAGCATTTCAGCTGCAATTTTTTCTTTCTCCTGATCTCATGTTTCACAACCATAGGTTCATGAGTGTCTTATGTATTGTGTTTTTCAAACCCCCAGAGCAAGTCTTACGAACTCACAGAGGATATACGGGAACCAACCATAGGGACTACCAGTTTGGCAGCAGATGAGCCAGTAAGCACTTTTTTTATGAAGGATGCAATGGGCACTGTGGTGTTCCAGCACATGCTGCTGTGGTTTATGGTGGTTTCTGGTGGCTGTGGGAGGCACTGCAGTGCACAAAGGTGACTCCTCTTTCATAGTCAAGACTGGCTCTGGGTATCTGGGTAAAACTGGGTTGTTTCATTCTGTTGGGTACTGCATCTTCCCAAAATTTTGTCTGCTTTGAAATTTCAGAAATGAAAATTTTTTGAACACCCCAAATTCTGCTGGGAGAAGTATCAAATTCATTGTCTGTGTCAAATGAGGTATATTATTTGGTTAAATGGATTTAGGTTTTAAAACTTTTTTAAAAAAAAATTCTTATTAAATGAAGTTTTCACTGAAACCTAAGCTTGTTCAGAGAAAAAGTTCCATTACATGGATGTTTAAATGGAACTTTTCAGATATATCAAAATGTCTCACTTTCAAATGAAGATTTCATCAAAATTAATATTTTCCTGAACATGATAATTTAAACAAAAGTAACAAATTTTTCTGAAAAAAATGCTTTCAACGAAAAAAATTCCATCTAGCTCTAAAGTGTACCTTTCTCTTAGAAACTGAGCTCTCAATTAAGAGCTACACCTGATGCAACATTACAGCTCCAAATCTTCGTATTTTCACATGCTTTTTGCTTTCTGAACTGAATCTGGTCCCTTTTTCTACAATCAAAGTTTTTAACTACACATCCTTAGAGATTCAAAGTTCTGACTTATTTTCTCTGTTTGCAGTCTTGAATCAAGCTTATCTGTGCTTCTGCTGTCTTCAAAATTACAAGTACAATCAATCCACCTGAAAATCTGGGTAGCTGCTCTGCTGTGAGCACAGTGTTTTGAGGATATTTTGGGAATAGCAGCAATGGTTTTGACAATATGATGGTTTGAAAAGTTTGATGGATCCTGACTTTTGTGAAATTGTGCAATTGTTTTTTAAACTTCTGTGTCTTGAGAATACAGGACTCTATGCATTATTCTGTTGTTGTCTGTGATGTTTTTGGTTTGACTTACGCTGGGGGCTGGAGGAGTTCTTTATTTTTAATTCAGACCACTTTTTGAGATTCTCTAGGATGCCCTTGAGTTTCATCTTCTCCAGGTAAAACAGCCCAAACCTTCTTTCAGGGAGAACTCTGTAATATATGAAGGGGGTGGCAGATTGTCATAGGCCAGATGGTTTGAGAACTTGAAGGTAAAAAAGTAAGTATAACCTGGAGAACATATCTGCCTGAGGAGTCCTTTTGGGGATAAGCTCACAAACATCACAAGGACCTCTGTGTTGCCTATGGACATTTCTATCCTTGTAGAAATGTTTCCTTAGTACACATATGACTTACCACTGTGTGTTTTTATTATCTCATCACCAAGCTCAACAATTTCTATTTGTTGCTTCCCTGGCAGACCAATATTCAGTGACAGTCAATTCTTGTTCAGTTGCTGGCTGTAAGCCCACAGTCAGCAGAAGACAGAAATTCCATCTTGTTCAGCCACCCAACACGGGAGAAGAGCTGTGGCAGATTATTTTCATTTCCATTGTCTGCTTTTGTCCAGGATATTTGCTTTTCCTTTTAGGTCTGAGGCTGTCCTGTGAGTACAGCTGTAGTAGGTGTTAACAAGCATCTACCTATGAAAAAATTATGTTGCGTTCGTGGCAAAAAAATAACCCATCTGAAGTATCAAAGGGTCATTACATAACTTTACATTTACATTTTACATAATGTAAACAGGTCAAACAATTACTGTTTATAAAATTGTAAAAAATTCTAAAATACCTGGACTCTAATGCTCTTGTTTGTATACAACAGATAAGTGTATTCTACCAAGTTCTGTTGTTACTATCCAGAGAATTTGCTCTCCTTCTGTTGTTAACTATGGCTGCTGACTGAAGCAATGGCTGACCTGGGAGTATCTTGAGACTTCTTCCACCCTGCAAGGTGAAAAGGAGTTAGACACAGAGACCTCCAAGTTCAACTGACACACTTGGTTTGTCAGACATTAAACATGCAATATCTGTAGAGTAACAGCCCTTCTATGTGTCTATGAATGTATAGATGGTGTTTAGATAGTGCATCTTGCAGAGGAATGTTTTAAAAACAAAGAAGAGGTCAAGGGGAGAAGCATGTAATCTTGGGGCTTGAGGCAACATCCTTCAAGTTCTTCTCCTTTTAAATAATTGAGCTTTAAAGTACATGAAAGAGTCAGCATGATGTTCCCAAAGACTGTGTCCACATATTTCAACCCTGCATAGGTATACTTAAATCGTGTTAGCTTTTGTGCTGGCATACACAAGAATTTACTTCACTTCCATCAATGTTAATTTAGCAGAACTCATCACAAGTCTTAGTTGAGGTAATGAGTGTAAATTTTTTAATATGACATAAGAACACTTGAGCTATCTCTGTATCAGTATGCAAGTCAGAGATGGTATCTCAGCTGAAAAAGAGGCAGAGTATGCCATTTCCAGTCATTTTAGTTGTCATTATCCCTAATGGCCCAGCATAGAAAGTATTTTCCAACCAGACGTTATGGTCAATAAAATAAAAGTAGACAAGTCCACCCCCAGTGTAACAGAGAATTATTCCAGACTTGAAATTCTAGATTTGTCCTAGGTGAATAAAGACATTTGTTTGCCTTTTTTTTTTTTTTTGGTGGCTTCGATTTGCAAGATAAGTATTAAAAGGAAATGAGGTGAGGCATGACTCATGACTGAACCCAGGCACAGTGTCCCTGGAGATTTCTAGCATCCTTTGCTGCCTTGGATTCAGCTGCTGCACCAGGGGAGTTGGGTCCCTGTTGGACCTGTGTCACCTCTGCCAGCCCCACGCAGGTACTGGGTGCTCTGACACAGCTCAAAGATGTCTGTGTTTAAGCAGCTGAATTGAGCCCTCTAGAAATAAAAGCTGCAGTTTTACAACTTTGTCATTCCCACTGTGTGGTACCCTGGGAGCTAACTCTGATTTTGAAAGTAATCTGTGTTAAGGAGTTCCACCAGCCACCAGAAGGTGTGGACACATTAAAACTGGAAAGTGTAAAATTCAGCCATGAGAGAGCCCCCAAAATGTGGGTTTTTTTTTCTTTTAGTGTGGACTTCACTATCACAGTGATGAGCATGAATAAATTGAGTGGATAAAAAATGAGCCATAAGTGATTATGAGATGATATTTAGATATTTAGAAACAGGAGAGACATTGTAGGCAGTAGATGGTTTTAATTTTGCAGTTTAAATAACTGTCAGGGCAATTACCTTCACTGTGCTACTTGTTTGTAATAGGAAAAAGTAAATGCAACTAATTCTATTAGGATTTTCTTGTCACTATCGTTTTAGTCTTAGAAAATAAGGTTATTTGCGCCTCTCAATTTGGGAGGAGTCACTGAATCATCACCAAGGCTGTTGAGTAATGAAATCTAGTCAACATGAGTAACACACAGCAATTATCCATTGTATCGTACTTCATATAGAAATTTTGTTCCTGATAGCAACAACCTGTCAGCAACGAGCTAGCCTGACAGTGTGTGTTGCTGTTATACAGCTGTTAGACCTAAAACAGCCGTAAGGATTTGGGAGAGTGGCAGCCTGCCTGGCAGATGGCGGATGGAGATGCTGATACCATTTTCTGAGCAGTCAAGAAGGCAGATGGAAATTTTCCAGTTACATATTGTAGTTGACTGAGAAAATTACTCAAACAAACAAAAATAACAGGTATGTTTTACAAAACAGCAGAGGAAGAAACCTTGTGGTCAAAAGGACAGACATAGTCCTTAAGGTAGGGCTTGCCAATTGCCATACGTCAAAAAGGCATTTATCAACCGCGCCTTTTTATTACCACAGCACAAACCCTGGTGCTTGCTGATACTGCCCCGCTGCCGGCATGCCTCAGCTGTTCACTTCTGTTTGTTTTTAAAGTTAGTGCACATCTACTCTGGCCTGTGTGCTAAAAGCCTTTACATTTCACATGGATTCCTACCTGAATAATTGAGCCCAATTATTTGTATTTCACTGAAGAATTGCTGCAGAACATATTTCTCTGATGCAAGGGTAATGGGAGATGGGAAACCTGCCACCTGCTAGGGATCAGATATCCTCATTGCTGAACAGCCTTTCCTAGTTAGATGAGACCTGGCCTTGCCTACCAGTAATGGATCTTTGTTTCTTTTGCTTCTCCACTATATTAAAGAGTTCTAATATTTGGAAGTGTTCCTCATGGAAGTACCTATGCAGTGAAATCAAATGGGCTTTATCTGCTGTTCTTCCCTTTCCGACTGATGATCTGGAGCTTTCTGAGAAAGTCACCCTGTTATCCCCCAGGAATATTTGCAGCCCCGTGCCAGACTGGCTGACACGTCCAGGAGCAGGGCTGTGCCGGTGTCCCAAAAAGCAGCCGCTGGTCACCGGGCCCCACTGCCAGCTTGCCCCAGGGCCATCATACATCCCACCGCAAAGCCAGAGGCTCCTGACGGAGGGGCGATCTTCTGCGGGCTGGCTCCAAGAGCTCTCCCACCCACAGCTCTGCGATGTGGGATATGCGTCTCCAGGCTCTTTGCAATGGGTGAGGGAGGGATGTCACTTGTCAGGCAGATTGAATGCTACTGCTAAAAGGCTTTTGCTTCTCCCTCTGTTGATATTCATTCCAGTCTCAACTGCATTTTTAATCAACACAAGCAGGAAGACACATTTTCTATTAGGAATGCATAGGATTAAAATATGGTGACATCATTATAAAAGAATACTATACTTTATATAGGAGTAGGAGGCTGTGACTATTCCTTTTATGCTCCTGCCTTCTGCTATGATCCAAAAATTGACCCAGTTTAAAGAGGCCTTAGGTAGCATTACAATAGGGTGAAAAAAAATATTTATGACTGGAAATGTCAGTTCTAGTAAATCGGACT
>VZTO01026323.1:95328-123779 GCA_013400615.1 Syrrhaptes paradoxus | reverse complement strand
TCTGCGATGTGGGATATGCGTCTCCAGGCTCTTTGCAATGGGTGAGGGAGGGATGTCACTTGTCAGGCAGATTGAATGCTACTGCTAAAAGGCTTTTGCTTCTCCCTCTGTTGATATTCATTCCAGTCTCAACTGCATTTTTAATCAACACAAGCAGGAAGACACATTTTCTATTAGGAATGCATAGGATTAAAATATGGTGACATCATTATAAAAGAATACTATACTTTATATAGGAGTAGGAGGCTGTGACTATTCCTTTTATGCTCCTGCCTTCTGCTATGATCCAAAAATTGACCCAGTTTAAAGAGGCCTTAGGTAGCATTACAATAGGGTGAAAAAAAATATTTATGACTGGAAATGTCAGTTCTAGTAAATCGGACTCTTGGTGAAGTGCAAACTTAGCATCATGTTTTCAGACTGTCTTTGGAAGTAGATCAGAACCAAAATACAGCAGCCTACTCTGGCTTTTTTTCCTGCCTTTTATTCTTGGTGTACAGAAGTGCTTGGAAATGAGTGATGAGATTTGGGCTGNGAAAAAAAATATTTATGACTGGAAATGTCAGTTCTAGTAAATCGGACTCTTGGTGAAGTGCAAACTTAGCATCATGTTTTCAGACTGTCTTTGGAAGTAGATCAGAACCAAAATACAGCAGCCTACTCTGGCTTTTTTTCCTGCCTTTTATTCTTAGTGTACAGAAGTGCTTGGAAATGAGTGATGAGATTTGGGCTGTTTGTCACTAAGACTATCGCTTTGAGAAAGAGCTCAGAGTCTGTTCTGCTAACAGGATGTTATCCTGACAACATGTGATGTAAAAGACTAAAACCACAAGATCAAGACAACGTGCCCATTCTTTTTTCTCTGGACAGTACTGTTAACAGTACAAGGTTTGCAGTCTAGTTAACCTTGGATTCCAGTTGCATGATAGCTTATTAAAGGCTTCTGCCAGGATAAATAATTAATCTTGAGTATATATGTGCTGATAAAAAGTGAATCATGTAGGTGTTGATTTGCCAGAAGCTGTGTTCTGTGATCACAGTATATTAGATACAATTTAATTAATGAGATGACCACCCCAGTCCTGTTGTTTATTACACTAATAAGGTGACTAGATGGTCTGGGGCATTTCTTGTTAGAGAAAGTGAATTTTCCTCTCCAAACAAGAGAGGAATACAGAAAATCATAGAATTGGAAGGCACCTTGAGGTGTCAGCTCACTTATCTGTTGCCTAGAGCAAGATCAGCTCTGCCCAAAGAGTCCTGACAGCTCTAGTAGTGCTGAGCTGGAGAAATGGTTTGTTAGTTGGAGACAAGGCTCCCCGAGGGTTTTTGAACTGGTGACTCAGTGACTGCCTAGTGAGAACTGAGAAATCTTAACAGGTTCTAGAGTTTCCAATCTGCGATGGGTTTTCAGTTGTTCTGGCTTGTCTGTGTGTTTCTCTGGCATTGCTGTGCTCACCTTTGGGACATTATGTATTGGTTAGGGTTTGGCTTCCTAAAGAAACAGGGTACGTGGCACTTCAGTGTGTATATATCTGTTACCCTAGCTAAAAATATTTGAAACCACTGGACAATTTTTAGATGAATTCACCAAAATTATTAGGTACCTGTTACATTTCTTGAAAATCTTGAGGAGAGAGTGTATTAGAAATTCCCTGAACAAAAGACATAAGCTCATGCTCAACCCTTATAAGACATCAGAGAATCCACAGAGTGATAGGACATTATACCTGTGCCCATCAGTGGAATTGCTTCAGCTGCAGTAGGCAATAGAGGCACCAAAATCCGCCAGACAGGAGATGTAAAACTGCAGGAAACCAGGCAGAGGGGTTTCTTGTGCTCACCTGCTTGGTAGAAGGGAAAGCTCAGACTGTTGCACATGGAACTGGTTTATGTCATTCTTCTCTGGGGAGACCTCATTGCAGCCTTCCAGTACTTGAAGGGAGCCTATAGACAGGAAGGGGAGCGACTATTTACAGGGGTTGATAGTGACAGGACGAGGGGGAATGGTTTTAAACTAAGAGAGGGGAGATTTAGGTTGGATATTAGGCGGAAATTTTTCACGCAGAGGGTGGTGAGGCACTGGAANTAACCACTGGTGATGCCTTTAGGCATGTGAGACATCCACAGCAGGCTGACAGATGCAGGTCCCAGAGGAGACCACTCATTTCTGACTGGCTGTGGGAAGCTTGCCCTGGGGCATCTCTAACAGCACCAGATACCTACATTTAGACAACTGAATGCTGCCCTGAATTTTATTCCAGACCCCACTCATGTGCAGGAGTCAGAGCATGGCTGGGTCAGTCTGCCCTTTCCATCTGCTGCCATTTTGAGACAGACATCCACTAAATAAAGCACTTAAAATGGACCTGGCAAAAATTAAGACTGAGGTAGGCACTCAACATCCCTGGATCAATCCAGCCCTTTTTAGAACTCTGCCTGTAGCTATTAGACCTGCATCTCGACTGTTTTGCTCAGCAGCCACGTTCCTGCTTGGCTCTTCCTAACGATTTGCTTGTAAGGCTCTGTGTCTGCATTTCTCCATGCACATTATCTGCATCGATCTGTGTTAGAGCTGCAGCTAGCCGGTGAGCAGCATCAGCAGCACCCCGAGCAGCTTTGTCTATTGTTTTGACATGATTACTCCATAAACCTGTTCCTGGGGTTGGGGCATCTGCTTGAGATGATGGAAATGAAAAAATAGCTGTGATTGCACATCTGCATTATCAGCTGTTTTCAGGTAGAGTACGTTGTCTCCTTTGCAATACAGGATGGTACCTGGTGCTGAGGGACGTGGGTTAGTGGTGGACTTAGCAGGATTGGGTTTATGGTTGGATTCCGTGATCTTAAAGGTCTTTTCCAACCTAAGTGATTCTATGATTCTGTTAGTCTACGCTCATGGTAGTGTTTCTTCTGTTCTTGTTTATGACAGATGAACACTATGTATCTACTACAAGCTTAATTGTCTTTAGCTCAAGGAAGATATTAGATTTTGTCTTCAAAATGTCTGTAATGCATTGCAGCGTCCCACCAGTTCTAACTACTGATGCCTCGAATCCACCAGAGCTTTTATTCCTCCCCCCACCCCATGTCTTTCCTGGTTTTGCTGGCCTTTCGGTTAAACTGTGTATTTGTGCACCATAAGGGCTCCACATGCTGAAGTATCAACGAGCAGTCTCCAAATGCTTCTCTAAGCATTGCAGACCATCTTCAACTGTGAACTCATATCTCCTGAAAGTCAAATATAATTTACAGTAGGAAAAACTACTTGGTGTGCTTTACAACAAGGTAGAAGTGTTAGTTTTAGAGCAGTTATAGTCTACTCAGTTTAACAGAAATAAGTCTGTGGCAATTGCAGCCAAAGCTGCAAGGGAAAATGATTGTTGTCTGAACATATGCACAAGTGAGGCAAAAGCTGTTCAAGCTAAGGAATATTGTTGTCAGAAAAAACATGTGGACACAGGCCATGAATACAGCTAGGCTGAAGGTGAAAAGAAGATTTCTTACCACCAGAAAACTCTGGTTACACTAATTAGTGCAGAAGTATTGGAGAGAAATGTAGAAAAAAAAGAAGTAACTGAGTAGATGGAACTGTACCAATTTATGAGAGCAAATTCCCTTAGATCCTATGTCCAGCTGCAAAATTTGTATGCAATCTCTCCACCTGGTATTTCAGACTCCACATCATGCTATCACCCAAGTTGCTGTAACACTTGTGAGCCATTGACTGTTCTAATCTAATCTAAGATCTTAACTCTAAAGTGACTTTACCTATATTATTAAAAGAATACCTGCAAGTTACTGATGGTATTAAACATCAATTTATTTTGCCATTTATACCTTGCAGGAAAATCTACCTGTCAAAATCCACGGGGCAGGAAGCAGTGCAGTTCCGAAACAGCTCTCCCTCTCCTGCGTGGGAAGGCTGTGTCAGTGGGCAAGAACAGGGCTGGGACACAGCAGATTGTGAATTTTAACCAGATGACTCAGGAGTTGGCCTTGACAGTCACTTACCCAGAGTATCAGATTTCCTATCTATAAAGCTGATCATAGCATTACACACAGCACAATAAGAATGATATCTGCCAGGCACATCATTTAATGTTTTACAGTGATTTATTTGAAGACGGGTGCTTTAGCAGAGCTGAATCAATAGATTTCTCTGGTGCTTTAAAACAAACCTGTCCTGAACATCATTAAGAAACAGGCCTTCTTTCCCTTCCGCATGTTTTTCCCCTTGAAAAGAAATACATGTCTGTCTTTATGTCTTTATGAATAGTTATAAATCCACAATGTTATTTCAGTTGCTGATGCTACTGTTTTCCTACCTGTTGCGACTGTGCTACACATAAACACGACAGCTACAATGACAAGTTGCACCTAGGAGTTAGGGACTCCCTAAAACCTGAGCATGACTGACCAGCCATCAAGGCATAAGAGAGCAAACCACTCTCCCAACATCCTCTAACACATTACCAGGGCCAGGTGCATCGGTGACAGGGCTGGGGCAGTGGGAACTGCGGGGGCGGCAGCACTGGCGTGACAAGGGCGATAGCCACAGCCCAGCACTGCCGGTGGGTAGGGCGAAGCAAAGTACAAACCAGCTCCTTGCCTTTGGGGTTGGTGTAGGTGTGGCTGTCCAGGCTGAATGACTGAAAACTGGGAGAGAGCACCAGGCAAAGCCTTTTTCTTCTCAGTTCTCACCAGTGCATCTTCTGTCCCAGGTCAGGAGGAAGTGAATGTGGAGCAACAGTTCTCAGCTCATATTGCTGGAGTGAATTTGAGGGTCTATGAATTAGAATAGCACTTGGAAACTACAAAGTTGTCAGATCTATACATTTGATTTGTTAGCACTTTTCTCTGCATTTTGTTCTCCAGAATTGTCCCTTTTTAGTGATTTTTCAGCTGCCTCCCTGGTCCTTACCCTCACAAAGAAATGCTTTGCAAACAACTCTAGAATAGCTTCGCTACTGGCTGCCTGACACAGACAGCAGGATTAACCTTATGAGTGGCATGAATATCAACTGAAAAGCATGCTAACACTACAGAGACAAAATAATGATAGCTTAATGTCACCATCACTTAATCCAGTCAGATATTGTACCCTGTTCCTACAAGCAGCTGCTTTCCACAAGCTGCAGCGCAAGGGGAGTGATACTGTCTGTCCAGCTTACAGAGTCCTTTTGGGTGCGTGCTACACATGCAAGAAGTAATTAGGAGTGCATTACCCAGCGATACTAACAATCATATGCTAAATTATGGACTGAAGCGTTGAAAACACTTTGCTTTAAACTTGGTGTTACGGAGAAGGGAAACCGTACTGCTGCTGCACGGTGTGGTGTGGGGCACGCTCAATCAAACAGGCAGCAGAGCATCCTCCTGAAGGCTGCACCGTGGTGCTCATTGAATCTGGCACGTGCTGAGGAGCACCCGGACCATGCTCCTTGCATCAACACCGTGCCTGTACGACTCTCCAGCAAAGAGGCCCATTGTGCGTGCAGCTTCTGAATCCTGGGGCTGTACACCCAGAACAGGCTTTCATTGTACTGTAGGATCCCATTATTCTGTTCCCCCAAATTCATCAGCCGTTCAGTCTGGTTAGCTGTTGTTCTTTGTTTTGGTATTACAGAGAACAAAGGTGAATTTTATTCTCACAAGAATGGAAGTGAGGGTGTAGCAATCAGAAGAGAAGAAATTATAGCTGCTTAATTTTCAAGCATGTTGTGCAAAAAAATATATTTTGTACATTATTCCATCAAAAGAGATGTACGTACACCCTCATCATAATAAAAAAAATATGAACACAATTAATTTTGGATAAAGACAGTGATCAGTGTGTCTGTTTTCTAATTTTGTTCTTTTCGCTTTCCTTTTTAACAAAAATTGCTGAGAAATTTGAAGACCATTAAATAAAATCTCCCCCGAGAAAATATTAGTTATTTACATGCATCTATTTCCATCTTATTTGAAAGGTGTAGAGAGGCATGTGTGTGTGTCAGAGCATACAGTAGGACATGTTTACAAACAACATTTGTGGTAATGATGTAGCAACGAAAGCATTACCTTGTGCTGTAGAAACTGAGAGAAATTATTGCATTGTTATTGCACCTTACTCATTGCTGTTCTAAATATAACTTTCTGTTCTAGTGAGGTGGCTGCACTACAGCAGCTACCATTAGCAGTAAGTTGTCTCCTAGCTGCTAACTGCATTGGAAAAGCCATGTCACAAAGGTACATTGGTAAAGCAGGGTCAGGACTGGATTAGAGGTTTCTCCTTGAGATATACCCCTTTGTCCTTTGATAGAGTCTCCTTTATCCAGGCCTCTAGCTCGTCTATCAGAGCTAGTAGATTATAGCATGAAACTTTTAAAGAATACCAACAGACAGACTTCTAGGCTATATCTATACTTGTAAATAAAACAGGTTGTTCTCTGGCCAGGTGGGTACATGGCAGAGTATGGCCCACAGCCATATGGCTAAATTCTCTTTATCCCACAAGCAGAATGACCTTATGCCTGGCGCCTTTCAGGAATTGTCTCTAACCTGTGCCATTCCTGAAGGCAAGGAGGCTAATCAGCCATTTAGCCTGTTCTGCTCTTCAGCAGGATGGTGGCATTTTCAGAAGGGCTTAAAAGCAGACTGCCATGCCCTGGGGTGTCATAACCCTTAATTTAGTGGAGAGCAGAGTGTCATGCCCTGGGGTGCCACAACCCGTAATGAACTGCGGTGGTTCCAGTGCCTGGCAGCCCCGCACAGCAAGTAGCCTGATCCACATGTAGCTATTTGAATGGAAATGCCAAAGCACTTGCAGCACCCACTTAGACCCCCCGAGTCCATGATGTGCATGTAGTTCTAATTTATTTAGAAGCCCAGGACCTGTTTTTCAGTATTATTTTAGAGTTTAGGCATTTAAAAGATCTGATTCATTATATTACAGGGGTTGAAAATGTTGCTGCCTCCCCGGTCTCAGATACTTCCACCCTTGTCTGAGAAACAGCAGAATAGAGGGTGCACCAGCATTTCAGCCCTTGTGATTCACAGCTTGTCAGATTAGTAGGTTTTCTGTTTACATTGATATGTCAGGCTGTAAACTGCTGCTGCAGCTGTGGACTTTGAGTTATTATCCCTGACAGATTTAGCTCAAGGAAACCACAGGTACTATTTTGCCAAAATCAAAAACCCACCAGCTTTATCACGCTATATATCTCTAGTTATCTTGTTTGCATGAATGCATCAATGCAAGAAAGGTTTGCAGGACCAGTTTTTATTCAGCTGATTGGGATTGTAAACTCCTACTACTTACAACCTGCAGAGATGGGGCTTGGTTCTGTATGCATCTGATAAGGCATTTATATTGGCTTATTGTTAAAGTGGTACAAACAAATAATATTTGATCTGGCATTAAGATGGCTAATATGAAGTCATCACCTTTAAATTATTTGACTAAATCTGAAACAAAATTTATATAGGATATATAAAAGTTATATATGGCAAACCAAACTTATATAGGATCGGCACCATGTGTCATGTGGTGACAGCTATTTGTGGATCCATTCTAGAAGCACTAGTGATAGATACAGTGCATCAGCAAAGCCCAGGGAGAACTTCACAGTTTAGATGGTGTGAACAAAGAGCAAGCAAGAACCTAGCCCAAACTGCTGTCATTCAGACAGACTAATGCAAAATTGTTTCCTATGTATCTGTTGTGCCTCTGTTTTCCTAGTCAACCCATAAACGTCATCATCATGGCTTTGATGCAGACCAAGATGCCAAGAAAATACATCGAGCCTGCAAAGGAGCAGGTAAGAAAGCTCTTGTTTTTCATACAAAGGGCAATTCAGAATTATAAAAAAGCATATACATAACTTAGGGCAAAACAACTGCTCCAACCAGATTCAGGTAATCTTTATGCTGTCACTTACTGACTCAAAGAACATGTACACCCATGAAATTATATATCATTTAGATAAACTGGAAGGTAAGCCATCTTGTTCCTCAAAAGACTGGTATGATCTAGTTTGTTAATGGCTTGGCTCTAGCGGATTGGGTTAAACATGATACTCACTCCCTGCAATAGGAATATCAAGCTGTCAAGACTGATATGACAGTCATGGGGTCCAGCTAGTCAGGTCAGATTAAGGTCATGGTTATATGTCCTTTCCCAGGCTTTCAAGGACCAGTAAAAATAATCACCACCTCCACATGTTCATCAGAGCCCACTGCAGCTCCACCAGCTGAAAGGACTTTACAGTGCCCTCAGTGTGCATCAATGATTTTTAACCAAAAATACTGGCTCCCACCATCTGCTGAGGCAGTTTGAAGTAAGCTGTCTGACCGTGTACTGATGTGAATGAGGAATGCACAGCATTCATGGCATCCTCAGGTCCGTGGAGGTGACAGTGTCCAGCAGGGTAAGAAAGCCAGGCAGCATGCAAAAGCGACAAGTTATTCATTCACTCCAGGCATTTGCACAGTAAACATGTATTTAAGTATTTCTTCCTGAATTCCTATGCACAACTTCTTTTTCAGGAACCGATGAAAAGAAAATTATTGAAGTCTTGGCAAGTCGAACATCAGAGCAGAGACAACAAATAAAGCAGAAGTACAAGGCTCTGTATAACAAGGTATTTTGAAATAGGTGCCTCTCTGTTTCAAACCACATACCTGCTAGAAATACAGCCTACAGGCCCTCTGCTTTTGAAAATATCAAGGGGACAGTGGGTTTAAGGAGGACACTAATTAGTTTCTGATTCAGCAATGTATTTTATCTCCTAAAATACTGATTATATTTCTAATCTTAGGCCTCAGAGTCTTCTTGAAATCAGCCTTAACCAGATTTTAATCAACGTTGGGAGAGCTAGAAAATAATTCATAACTGAAATAAAAATTATTTTGGCTTGTGTTATCTTCAGCACGTTCAGAAAAAGGAATTAATGTAAAAGGGAAATTTTAAATCAGAATCTCTCTCAGACCAGACGCAACTTCAGAGGAACTATTTGATCTTACATCATTATGTTTTTGTTGAGTTTAATAGATGTAGTATTGATTTCTTCCAGTGAAGAAGTAGAATACATGTTGTAAAACCAAGAAGTCTCATTGGGCACTTGATTCTGGAGGAGGAACCATAGACTGCCTTAATGATTTTGCATGTAAGAAAAATAAAGCTTGCAATAAGAAAAATAAAGCTTCCAATATATTATTTAGGTAAATAGCTGAATCCTTCAGAGATTATTATTAAATCAGTATTTTCTTAAGGTCTGCTTGCTCATTAGTCATTAATCCATGTTAATAAGACAGGCAGCACTGAACCTGAAAGCCTTCTATATATAAAACTTCCAGCAAGCATGATAAAGATTTTGGCTACATAAATACTGTAGATTTAGTTCTATAATGAGGAATAATAAAATTAGACATTAGAAATGAACAAATGCCATGAGACATCCTGGTTACATCAACATGTTGCAACTCTTCTCGCTCACCTGGGCAGCCTGCATCTCTCGGGAAGGAGCCGCAGGTTGTTCCGTTTCACTCTTCTGCTGCTCGAGGAACGAGGTTCATGGAGTGCACATTGAACCTTCTCCACCACAATGTCAACCTCTGACTCGACTAGACTGAGTGTTCACTTGTGATAGTGTAAGAGGATATTTAAGAACAATAGATTTAGAGCTGGGCTTCTCGTTCAGTGTTCTGAACTTGTCAAGTACTTCCCGTCCTACAGGAAATGTTAACTGCAGGTAGGGCTTCAAATAAATCGTCAGTGGGCATCCTTCTCAGCACACATACGCTAGCTAGTTCTTCTCTGGGGTCTTACTAAGTTTTGAATGAAGTAGAGGATATCACAGAAGGTTGACTTTTTTATTTTTGGTGGAGAAAGTGCTGATTGCTTGGCACCAGAGCACTTTGTAGAAATTTGATGCTTTCGTCAATAAGTAAATTTTAACCAAAATGAGAAGTTTAGTAAGTTTGATTCCTTCTGTTGCAGCTCTTTTGAAGCAGAAAGTTTCTGCATTGCGTTTCAGAGTAAACTCTCCTGTTAACCTTTTAAAAACACAAGACTGCATTTATTTAAATAAGTAAGAGTCAAAACTGGAGTGACATTGACTGGTATTTGAAGATGGGAAAATCATTTCATTCCATATGAAACAAAAAATTTTAGGGAATTTATTTTACCAAAAAAAAAGTCCCTTTTTGGTACAGAAGAAGATTTGAAATCCTGACATTCCCCCCAAGCAAATAAACCCCCCTGCTTCTAATCTGGATGAGCTTTTGCATTAACTCTTCTGACTATCCCCACAGGATTTGGAAGAAGAGCTGAAGGGAGACCTGAGTGGGAATTTTGAAAAGGCTGTGCTGGCTCTGCTGGACCTGCCCTGCGAGTATGAGGCCCGAGAGCTTCAGAAGGCGATGAAGGGCGCTGGGACGGATGAGTCGCTGCTGATTGAGATTCTCTGCACAAGAAACAATAAGGTTGGGACACCCCAGTAGTTTTTATGTGTGACCTTCCTTCGGTAGCAGGGCAAAGAGCTCACTGAGATCATCCCTCCAGGAGGAAGAGGAGGAATCAGATCAGCTTCCATGACTGAAATGCCTGTTGTCAGTGGTTTCAGCCATAAGGTTGCCACACCAGGGCTGAAACTCTTGCAGTTAAGAACAGTATGATTCAAATTCCTTGCTTGGTCCTACTCATATCTCCCATGGGAGGAACAGAAGCAACATGGATGATAGGGAAAGCCTCATGTGCCTGTTTAAAGGCAGTTTTGGCACTGCTCTGACTGTTCAGAGGTGGCTCCTACCACGTACAGGAACACAATCCTCTTCAAAAAGCCCTTTGGCTTACACCTAAATGCAAGTGAAACCAGATGGATGCCAGCATGAGTCAGGCTTCCGTGGAGATGCTGTCCTGAACCAGGCTGGGTTTGCAGCGTCTTTGTGCCCTGAGTGGGGAGTGGGAATTCAGCTTCTTCTGCCTCCATGCCTGCTACACCTCAAGCAACATAGGCATTGTATTGACTTGATGAGGTTTTGTTTGCTTATTTTTTATTACATTTATTTATTATTTTCTTTATAAATAATCTTATTTATTTCTTTATTTGCTTATTTATTTATTTGCTTTATTTGCCTAGGAAATTGTAAAAATAAAGGAGGCATACAAACGACGTAAGTAGCATTGTCTTTCAAACACTTTCATTTAAAGCATTATCACTGGGTGAACCCTCACAGATTTTTTTTCTCCCCAGTCTTTGATAGGGATCTAGAGTCTGATATTAAAGGTGACACAAGTGGCTCCCTACGGAAGATATTAATCACTGTGTTAGAGGTAAGGCTGGGGGCTTTTATGCATCTACCTCATAGAGATATTTCCTTTTCTCCACGCTGGGCAATCATAATAAGTATTAGCTAGTATTTATAATAATATTATATGTAATACAATAATGAGGTAATTATAATAAGCAAAAGGCATTCTTCAGGATAAAAGCCTTATATATATTTATAGCTTTTTAATATAACTAAAGGGGTTATATAAAATCAGAATTAATTTTAAATTTCAATAATTTAAAGAAGACAGCATTGCTTTATTACTATTTATACCATGGTAATGGCTAGAATACCCACTCAGGGTCATGACTACATTATGCTGAATTTGGCCTAAACAAGCAAATACTGATTTCCATCTCAGCTGAGGAATTTACAATTCAGATATATAACAGAAAAAGAAAGAAAGAGATGGCTGTTAATTTTCCATTCACAAAACAGAAGAGGATGTTTTCCAGTAGGATACACTTTATTTTAAGTCAGCTACATAGAATCGATTATCGAATATCTCAAGTTGGAAGGGACCCACAAGGATCATCAAGTCCAACTCCCTGGTCCTTGCAGAAATACCTGAAACGAAATCAAATCATTAAGAGCATCGTCCAGACCCTCCTTGAACTCTGACAGGCTTGAAAAAAATTGAAGTGTCCATAAAGACACAGTACAACTACAAAGAGTGGGATCATGCCTAGCATTGCAGTGTCATGGCCAGTCTGAGCAGACAGCCCTTAGAAATGAAAAGATTAAATAAATAGAAGAAGCTTTCAAGACCTAACAGTCACATTGCCAAATACAGTACAATTGGACTTCCATTTTGGAAAACATGGATACAGCTCTCCTCAGCCTCTTGGGGTACAAATACATATCATTAATAGATTATTTTCAAAGAATAGTCCTTCATAATTTCTGCCAGGGATTACAGTGTTAGTGAATGCTCAGAGTGTGTTAGTCAGGAAAATACCTGTCAGTTATCAGGGCACACCCAGCGCCATGAAAGCCATCAGCACTTCACTGCAGGTGCTGGGAGCCTTTTTGCAGCAGCTGGATAACAAACACACCAGCTGCTTTCCTAAGAAACGTTGCAATTGGAACTCAGGGTGCTGTACGTACCCAGCAGCTCAGCCTCCGGGGGTGACACCAAAGGCCGTGTTGGGGCCATCCTGCTCCAGCTCTGTCTGCACATCTCAGCCCCATTCCCACCCCAACACATGCCCACACACTACCACTTCCCACCGGTGGAAGAATACCCACAAAAAAATGGCAAAAAGCAGAACCCAAGAGCAAGCCAGGTGGGAAGGGACCTCTGGAGCTCCTCTGGTCTGCCCTCCTCAAAGCAAGGCAATCTCCAAACCCAGATCGAGTTTTCCTCTGATTTTGTTTCCTGGGCATGTGCTGGCTGGGAGAGGGAGTGGGAACACCCGGGCGATAGCGAGGGGTCCGGGGACACGGGGGCTGCAGGGAGCATCCGCAGGTGGGGTCTAACGCTGTGGAGCTGCCTCGCCCCCATGGTCCCGTCCTGCTCCAGAGGCGTCAGAGCTGCAGCCTCACCCGGGTCCCAGCACACAGCAAATGAAACTGGGAGATAACCCCGACGTACAGGCTGCGCCTCCGAAGCCAGGAAAACCAGGGGCTGTGGTTAGTGTGAACAGAGGCTTCTAAACTGTCCCACCGAATGCCACCGTGCCCGTCACTAGCCCTCGTCACCAGATGGCAGCAAAACTACAACCAAAATATCTGTGAGGGCTGCGACGTCTTCCCTTCGGCCACAAAATGTAACCCGCACTTTGTCTGTTTTTTTTACTTCATGTCCTTTCCTGTAGGCAAACCGAGATGAGACCCAACTGGTCAATGTGGAGCTTGCTGAGCAAGATGCCACAGATCTGTACAAAGTAAGTGCCAGGGTGGAAAAATCCCCGTTTGCCCCGTGCTGCGCAGCCAGGGCTGCCCCGGGAGTGGCTGAACACCCCAGGTATGGGGGCAATGGCAGGGCAAGGAGATGGGCGAGGGGGGCACAGGCTGGAGCTTGGCTAACTTTTTGTCTCTACTGTGGATAAACAAGTGCTTCAGGAAAATAATGTGCAATCTTTAAGGCAGGAGAAGGCCGATGGGGAACAGAGGAGCTGGCTTTCAATGTGGTCTTAGCAAAGAGAAGCTATAGTCAGCTGAGAGCTACTTTTCAAGCCTATGAAAAGGTGAGTTATCCTCTTCTGCAGTGTGGGTTGCATAGGGCCTGACATGTAGTTTGCAGACCCTACAACATGTAGAGCAGGCGATCCTTTGCCATTTTAAAACTTCTTGAATGTTTTAAGAATATTGGAAAATATTTTTATACAACTGGATCCTAATCTTATTGGAAATGGGGGATAAAAGCTGTATCGTCTGCTGGTGAAGAACCTATTCCCCTTCTTAACCTACACAACATCCAGCCAGATAAATGTCAGGATGTCATTTCCTTCCCATAGCTGCACAGCAGTGGCTGTCCCCACTCCTGCAGGGGGACCAGCAAAGGGACAGGTTCGCCAACTCCTGCCCTGAAGCAGGGCTTTGCTTTTCTGGTCTTTTCCTCTCCTTCTCCAAAGCAGAGCCTGGCAAGGTCTCTCCTCCTGATCCCCCTGCTTCACATGCGCATATTGGCTGGGCAGAGGCACATCTCCAGCCTCTTCCTCCCTGCCCACACTGGGCAGACAGCTCTGTCTCCAAGCGTAAGGCAAAGTAGGCACCAGGATCCCAGCTGTCAGGTTCTTCTCCCTGTGTCCCCCACCAGGGACACTGTACTCATGCCTGGGCCTGGAACTGACCTCCGCTGAGACCTCTCACCTGTGAAAGTCAAAGCAATGGGAGATCCAAGGTCATTCTCCTGGCAGCAACCTCCAGCCTCTGGCTCATAGTCCTGAACTTCCCTAGGATGACTCTCATCAGAAAACTGTAACCCTAAGCACTGAAGATGAAAAAAAACTGTAGTCAAGGCCATATTTCAGTGTCAGCACAATAAGGAACCCATAGTTGGAAAAAGGTTTGCAGTTTAATCCAAGTTTTGGTTTGTTGCTGGCAGGAGAACAAAACCAGTCATTAACTGATACTCTCTCCCTTGAAGTGGCCCAAACCTTGGGGGTTCAATTAAATTCTCCGATAGCCAAGCTACCTTGGCTTTTTCATTCCTAAAGCCAAGCAGATCAGGTTGCCCAAACCGATCCACCACATCCTGCCTGGCTGTATTTGAAGTAGAAGGGAGCCAAGATTAGAGCCATGCAAACATCAGTCCTTCTCTTCATTTGGAAAGATAAATAGGGCCAGGTCTAAACCAAGTTGAGGGTTTGCAGAACTTAAACCCAAATCCTCAGAAGGTACCCCTTCTCGCCTTGTACCTGTGATCTCACAGCTCTGACCTAAAACTCCATAAGAGTCTTGAGTCATGCAGGGCCATCCTGAAAGGCAAAACAGAGCAAAGTAAAAGGCTTTGAGGCTCACAAAGTTCACAAAAGTCAGGATAAACTCTGTTTTGAAGTGGCAGTCTGTTTTTCCCCTTTCTTACAGAGTAATACAAAAACTTGGGAACAACTGCAGTGCTTGTAAACTTTCCCTGGGAAGCCAAAGACGATAACTAACAAAACTTCATAGAGCTGGTAAAGCTCCAAAGATTATCTTATTTGTGTGGGAGCCATCCAGAGCCTTTGATAGACGAGTTAGAGGAAGCTTGAACAGTTTCTCCTGACTCGGGGTCACTCAAGAAAAAGCTGAAGCTTCTTTGTCCTAGAAACCCTCAGATACATGTGACAGTTTTAGGTTGTCTGTCTCTTAACCGTTGTGCCTTACCTGGTCACATAGACCTTCTCTTGGTGCCAGTGGATCTGTGAGCACTTACACCAGAGGAGAACTTCATTTGCCCTTGAATTACTCCCTTGGAAAGGCTTTAAAGGATCTGGATTGTCCTTTTGCCATTCGATCCTAAATCTGATGCTGGTTTTATGGCAATGGGGTGACATGTACAGACAGCGGCTCTGATGGCTCCTTTTTGTTGTCCTCTTAGGTGTGTGGGAAGGACATAGAAGAATCCATTAAAAGTGAAACATCTGGAGATCTGGAGAAGGCTTATCTCACTCTTGGTAAAAAAAAATGTCAAGAGCTTTCTTTTATAGTTCTTGCCATCTTCTGACACTGGTTGTTGGGGGTCTGTGTACAGCCTGGTGACAGCCATCAAGATAGCCCTAAACTGAGCTGACATATCTGCTGGGAAAAGAAGAGACAGTTTTTCGTAGCAGTTTGAATCCCTTGGTTTTAGAAATAAAACTTCCTAGACACAGCTCCTCTCCATGCAGCTAAATTATTATATATCTAACACAGAGTGGCCACCTCCAAGCTTCTCCTGATGCCGTGTCTGTTCATAACTTCCAGCAGATGCCTGGGCATCATTGGAAGTGTGTTAGCCAGCTACTACAAAAATGTACAGGGTCCTCAACAGGAATTTAGCACTGGAGATGACTGTGACCAGTATTTAAACCTGTGCCCTGGCTCTGGTTAGCTTACTGGTATTGCTGTCACCTGTCTGGATCTGGGCTCTCTCAAATCTTGCCCCTGAGAGCTGCAGAGTGAGCAGCTACCCCAAGAATAGATGGGCAAGAGGAACTCAAGAGGGCCAAATGCTTGCTCTCATTCATTTCATTTTCACTGGGGGATGGCAGAGTACTCAGTGCTAATCATTTCACTGTGTAACATGCTTTCCCCGTGTAGAAACATATGTCCCCATTCAGACTCCAAAACTTCTCCTTGCATACTGATAGGGGACCAGTGACAGAATGAAAGCCTTACCAGCTCATTTGTCTGTCTGAGCATAAACCCTAGAGTTCCCTTTGTTTCTTCCTTATTTATTTCCTTCTCATTGAAGGTGTATCACAAAGTGTAAATATACAAGCAGAATGAAGCCTCTCACTGTTTTCTCTAGTCAGCTGTGCCAAAGACCACCCAGGTTAC
The DNA here is from genome assembly GCA_013400615.1 of Syrrhaptes paradoxus. Lineage (NCBI taxonomy): Eukaryota > Metazoa > Chordata > Aves > Pterocliformes > Pteroclidae > Syrrhaptes > Syrrhaptes paradoxus. Next base: position 107,498 of record VZTO01026323.1, on the reverse strand, counting down.
TTCGCTACACTTCTGTACAACTCGATGAAAGGAGCTGGGACTGATGAAAAGACCTTGATTCGCGTCCTTGTGACCAGGGCCGAGGTAGGGTGACCTGTAATACCTCACATCAGCTCTGGGAGAAATACACATGTACAGCGTATGGAGAGAGTCCTGGTACATCATGTGCTCAGTCAACCGATTTCAGCCTAATGACATCAGTGGTCACACTCTGGTTTTGCACCCAGGAATCTCTAATTTTGATATTGCATCTATTTCTCTTTTCAAAAGAACTAAACCAGAAAGCACGCAGGCAATTTCAAGTAGAGTCAACTGTACCTGGTTAAAACTACCCCATGGGGAGGTCTGGACCCAACAGGAAGTTAAAAGTAAATTCCTAGTTAAGTAATGATAAAGCAGCAGTTCCCAAATTGAGAATTGCTTATAAACATATGTTGCCAATTCTCTCTGATTCCAGCTGGGAAAAACAGATGGGGAGGAGGGAAGAAAACTAGAGCCAAAGGAGATAATTGTCTTTTTAAAAAGCACAAAACTGCACAAGACATTTGAGATCTTAAACACAGTCTTTAAGTCTTCCTTCCTTGTAAGTTGTGTAGGTTGTAACTGCAAGGCTGTTTCAGTCTTGATATAGAGGAGGAGTCGTTCACAGGGACAAGGAGAGCATATTTCTCAATGATCAGCAGTGTGAGAAATTAGTCTCCTGGATAGTCTGTCTGTTAAGACACATGATAACATTTAAAACCACAGTGATAAAGATCAGAACCATGCCGTGGGTGCCTTTTCACAGGAAAGCTCAAGACAAGGCATTTAATTCTCTGGCTGTAGTAACCAGACAATTACTTCAGTGGGTAGAACACAACTCTCTTTTAGCCGTACTCCTGGAAGTACCTCTTTCCCTGCGTGCCACCACAGAGTGGCCTCAGGAGCTTGTTGCGACCTGTGCAAGTTTGTCCAACACCAAGGCTGTGCCCGCATGGCACCTCTGGGCACTGGGCAGAGATGCCCCTGGCCACCCCGACGTGACTCTCCATGCAGGCCCGTAGCCCTCTTCACAGCCAGTGTCTCCTCACCACACCATCTGACATGGGCTTACCTCAAATCCAAAAGTTAAGCTGAAAGCCCTGCAGGATTTTTAGACCTCCTTCTTTCTCCTCTTCTCCTCCTACTGGGTGTGATGGACCTTGGATCAGACCCCAGGGGTCCTGGAAGGAGCAGGGAATATTACTCAAAGCACATCCCACTCTTCTAAAGAGGTTCTTGTTGTCTTCTCAGAGCGACCTGCCAGCAATAAAGGAGAAGTTCCAGCAAATGTACAAGAAGTCGTTAGTTGAAGCTGTTCGATCTGATACCTCTGGGGACTTCAGAAAGTTGCTGCTGGCTCTTTTGCAGTAAAAAGCCATGAAGAATGAAGAGGCATGCTGAGCAGCCACCTCTTGATTAGTTTCCAAAATAGCATCCAAAAAATGTGGCATTAGCACAAAGAAAAAAATCTAATTTATTTTCTTTCCAGCTGGGAAATGTGTTGCCAAGTAATTCTGGACGTGAGGTTTATGTTATGGCTATCTCGCCAAATGTCCTTAAGCAATAAAGACATGTTAAAAAACCTAAATCTAAATTGACCTCTTTGTGTTTGCATATGTGGAGGAATCTTCTGTCATTTTTTCTTCTGGGCAAATTTTCTGTCTTTCTTTCATTCTCCAGATTATTCCTGTTCTTTCCCCAATTTGACAGCTGCCATGTCATGCCATTACAGTCCTGCCAAGAGAAAATGGATAGTAATTTCTTCTCAGCTCATTATCACAGCTCTTTAAACAACCCGAGGGCTGTGAATTAATGATTTAAGTCAGGCCATGATTAAATCCTGCTATCAACAGGGAAGGTCAGAGTGATTTTCCTGTCTGTGAGTTGCCCTCTCAGCACAGTCGCCTCCTAAATTATCCCATGAAGGAGACAAGGAGTTGCAGTCCCCATCGGCACCACTTCCTGGGATATGGTGCAGGAGCACAGCCGAGGAAGAGATGGGGCTTCAAGGGGTGGATGTGTCAGGCAGGGAAATGCTGTTCCCACAGAGGCAGACATGGACCATCTCCATCATTGGAGGTTTCCAAGATCTGACTGGATAAAACTCTGAGCAACCTCACCTGATCTCATGGCTCACCTTGCTTTGAGCAGGAGGTTGACCAGAGACCACTGGACGTGCTTTCCTCCCTGAATTGCCCTAAAATTCCTGAGAGAAGGGAGAATGAGAGAAGGTGTAGATGAAAAATAACATGACAGGACCTGACAAATAAGAGAGAGCAGAGTCTGGATCAAGGAGATGGGTTTGTGATCATTTCTCTGTGTCTGGCCTCTTCCCCCTTTTGAGTGTACTGCTCTGGAAGGGAAAAGGTCTTTCAGACCTAGATCCTCTGAGGTGTGATGGCTGATGGTGTCTAATTCCCACTGAAAATAGTAGTTCTGAAGCCCTAGACCTGTTCCTCACTGCTTGTATCAACGTCACAGCAGTAGTATCTGGCCATCTAGTTACAGTTTGTAAAGATGGGGCAAAATAAATGGGAGATGGGAAAGACAGAGGGCTTTTAAGAAGGTGATCTGTGTGTCGCACAGGTGTAACGGGATGTCTCAGCATTTTAGAGGCCTGATGACCCTTCAGCAACATTTCTAGCAACATAAAAATATCAGGGGCAGATCCTGAACCTGAAATGGACCATCTGATTCTGGATTTGCTTTTATCAAAGGCATTTTAATGTTCAGACCCAGAAAGAGCAGAGTCGTGCAGGATATGCGTATCATCTTCTTGTGGCTGTTGCCATGGGGCTCTTGTAACCAGAGACTATAGAAAGGATGGATGAATAATCTACTTAGGTGTTCAGTGTTCCTGGTGATATTTTATCTTCCCAAGGTTATACTGTATGTTCAGTCCAAGATAAGCTGGCAGGTACCCATTCTCAAATGATGTAGTTTGAAGAAAAAGGCAGCGGGTGTCTGAAATGTGCATGGAGGAGCTGGTTTAGGCAAAGGATTTGTTTTAAAAAGTTCCAGAAAGAGTGCCCAGAGCTATATGAGTGGTTTCTGTGAATCCTCTGGAAGCTCGGCACACTTTAAGCCCAGCTATGTACTTCTTTAATGTGAAGTGCATAACTTTGTCAGCCAAATTTATTTTTGCCGGGAAACTGTTTTAATTAATGCTAGTAGGTCATTCTGACTAAAGAAGGAAGAGTACAATTGCTTTCATCTTAATCTTTCACTCTTTAATTAGGGAGTGGCCTGAAACCAAGCCAGGAGCCCACACATCTTCACACCCACTCATACTAGGGCAAGTCATTATTGAGTTACATGCTGTATCTATCTGTACAGAATCTATACAGTGACGGCAGTGACACTTGTGAAGTCGCTCTCTGTCTCCAATACTGTAACAGTAAAACTTGTCCCTTTGTCTCGATAACAGAAGTTTCTCAGTGTTCAAAACTGAAGTTCAGATTTCAAGACTGGTGTCTACAGATGTAGTCTGTTCCCTAGCCTACAAAAAGAGGAGCAAACCCAGATTCAGTTGAGTCTTAAACTAAGCCTCAGTTCAGAATTAAGTATCATACCAATGTGAATGACAGCTGTGGTGGTAGGGCAAGCAGTGAAATCATGTTTGCTGAAAAATTAGTAATGCAATAGTTACAGAGGAATGACAGAAAAGGATTGTAAGGATATCTGGGCTTAAAGAATAGGAAGAAGACCAGACAGTTGGCAACTAGTAACAGCAGAAGGAAGTTAGCATGCTTCTCCATGGGCAAGAGGCTGCAGTCACAATTGCAACAAATGAAATTCCTATCAGACATACAGAAAAAAAAGAAACCAACCTTCAGGGGGAGTGGTTCAGGACTGAAGCAGGTTGCCCTGAGAGGCTGTGAAATCTCCATCTTTCAAGATTTCAAAAATTCAACTTGGCAAGTCCCTGAGCAACCTGAATTAACTCTGAGGTTAACCCTACTGTGAGCAGGACATTGCTCTAGGTGAGCTCCCAGGGGCTCCCCAACCCAATCTTCCCATGATTCTAAGAGAATTAGGTAGTTTGTGAGCAGAAGACCACACCTGGAAGTGCCATGTGGAATAGTCATTGCATTTCTGTTGCCTGAAGTAACATGACGGATTTCATCTTATTGTCATGTACAACTGTCAATCAATTCCCCATATTCACACTGGATTCTGTTTACTTTCAGTATCTTCTCCACTACTTCCTAGCTTGGGGAGCTTCATTGCCTTCAGTGAATCTGAGATGTCATCCAGGGAGCTAGAGGACAGGGTCTAAAGGGCTATTTCCCTGATAAATTGTGAATCCACACAGGGATCTGGCTGAGCATGGACAGGACTTGGGGAGGATGCTTCAGTGGGGAGTATCAGGATGTATCCAAAACCGGGTGCTGGGTGTGGGGAAACATTTCCTTCATAGGTCTGCCCAGACATCACATGTGGTGTTAGGTTTGCTGGTGGTGGTGTCAGCTGGGTGGCATACAGATATATGTGGTGAGTAGACAGGTCCCTATCCAGGCTGTCTCTTGATAGTAATTGGCTAGTATAGACATATCTTTCCTCTTTCAATGCACACGTTCGTTATATATGTTTACATGCATGTGTAAATATGTGATACATAAAGCTAATAATTCCTTAACACATTAGTCTTCCTTTCTGCTCCTGTATTTCTCTCCTCTCCAGATTATAATAAGCAAAATGGTGTCAGATGCCCATCTTACCCCATCAGGGCCCACCAACCAAGCTCCACACGGCCAGGGCACACAGCATCCCAGGCAGTGCTGGCTGCTCTCCCAGCCTGGGCTGAAGGCTGTCACCCCAGCCAGCCACCACTGCTGCTTGGAGCATCTTCCCATCCTCTCCAACTCATGGCATCTGATTAATTATGATCCCTGTAATTGTCTTTTTTTTACAATGAAGAATGTTAATCCTGGGTTTTGTTCCCTCTCCTATTTTTTTAAAGGCCATTATAAGGAATATTTTTTTCTTGTCCCTGTCTACTTAAGCTGCAAATTTGGGAAAAGGGATGATCACTCTCTTGATAACTGTGGAGGCTGGTAGTCATCAAGGCACTGCACGTAAGACTGAATAAGCTCAATGAAGCCTCTGCCTCGAACAGTCCTTTTCCCTTCTCCATATTTGCTCATTTTCACCTGGATTGTAATGGGATCAGTGTATGAGTTTTAGAAGTTGCCTGACATCACCAGTCTTCTCTGTGCACCTGTCTGCTCGCCGATTAGATTACAGCTTTTTTCCGCTCTGTTGCTTAGCGCATGATAATAGACATTTCATCATCCCATTACATTAAAACATAAGAAGAGCTTCTCTGGGTCAGATCAAAGGTTCAACCATCCTAATTCCAAAGCAGAGCAATCCCAAACACTTAAGGAGAGAGAGAGCAGAAAGAGCAGGGTGAGTATACACTATTGCAGCAAAGTGGTTATTCCTTGCTAGACATTTCCATTTTCTAGAGCCTGGCCATTGATGGAGTTCATACAGGAGTGGTTGCAGAGGGTTGCTGCTTCTAACAGCCCCCAAGGCTGCAGCCTTCCTCAAGGGCTCTGTGGGGTACCTTCAGCATCATGTCTCACAGTGCTGCTGGGTCACACAACCTGCAAACAAGCCCACTTTCCCATTTGCGTGTGGTGTTCAGACCAGCCTGCTACCTGCGCAACATCCCAGCCCCGTGGCTATGCAGTGTCCTGTCCTCCCACAACAAGCCAGCTCAGGCCTGCTTCGGTCGATAGCACGCCAACCTAGGAAACCTGTCTCAAGGACTCATTCAGGAACAGACTTTCTCAGACAAGTTATATTGTCCCGTAGAAGAAATAGCTCTTCCCTCTCACCGGGGGTCTTGCTGCAGCAGTAGGGGCCATGTAGGACATACTGTTCTAGGATATGCCATGAAAAATTATTTCCAGTTTTTATAAAGGAAATACTAACTAGGCAGTCCTGATGTGTGCATTTGGTTGGAGATGTGTCTGAGATTATAATTTCTGGGAAAGAAGGAAGAGAGAGTTGTAAAGCAGGCAGCAGGAGCTTCATTGCTCAGGAGCCTTGGCCCCAAATTGGCAGGGACCTGTGTGGGGAGTCAGCAGGGAGCACCAGCCCCCCCGAGAGCAATAGGCTATTTAAACAGCACACGCTGTACCCTGGGTTAGCAGGAGTTTGCATAACTGTGCAAAGCCCTGGAGCCTGGGATCTTCTAAATAAATGCCACATTTATCAGTATCTAAAGCAGAAGAACATCCCACCTACCCTTCCCCGACCCCACGAAACAGTGTCATTAGTGAAGCCAGACAGCATCAGTTGCTTCTTTAAGAGTTAAAAAAATAATCCACAGCCACTGGCAGGAAGAGGCAGAACTAAACAAGCAGCGAAGAGTTAGAGCCAGAACAGAGATATAAAACTAAATCAATCATCGAAACGGACCGCAACGAGAGCATATACATACAGAGAAAAGAAGAAAGCGAGAGGGCGTTTTGTTTGGGTAGCTAATGTTCTCTGGATGAGGAGAGACAAATTCTCCTCTGGGTTTTTAATGCCACTCTAAATATTTATAGCAAGATCATGGCCAGCTGGTGAGGCAGTGGCGGCAGGGAATAGGGAGGGGAGGGCACGTTTTCCCCAGCACCCCATCATCCTCCAGGTTGTTTCTTTAGTCAAGGAGAGGGATTTTGGCTTGTTTACACTCAAAGTCACTCATCTGCAGGAGTCAAGTCCAGTGGCTCCTTCCCTGCTTCTCCCTCACCTCACCTGGCTGTTCACACACATGTGTGCACACACACGCACAGATTGCACAGGAAGGGAAGATGCCACAGTCTCCAAAAAGCTATGCCAGCCCCACTCCACCCTGTATTTAACATGGGCCCTGGCCTTCAGGGTTTTGTCTAGCCTTCAGGCATTTCACCATGTTGTTATGCTGCATCGCAAAGTCTCTGGGAAAGGCCATGTACGGCACGACCCATGAGGCAAAGCTGCTGTTTTTAGAGGAACAGGCTGCCCCTATCCCCACAGTCTGCTGGGCTGCGGACACGGGGGCAGGAACATATGGAGGACTGTAAACGCCAACGCGGCACAGGAGTTGACATAAGGGCACCACGGCTCCCAACGATTTTCGCTCATCTGCCTCACTGCGACTAGACGCAGACATGACTCACCCACGAGCTTTGGCTTTGAAAATATGAGAAGGAATTTTGCTTTAACCTTGTGTTTCCCTGTGGTAGCGATGCTTACAAACACCATTTTGGATTCAGTCCCATCCCAGAACAAAAGGAGGAATTTCAGCACAGGTGAGGGGTCCAAACCAGTTCCCCAGGCATGGGCAGCCAATGCCATTTTTCTTGAAACACTCAGGAAACTGGCACAGAGCTGGGACACATCAGACCAGACCTGCTGGAGACCCTAGCCAGGGGCCAGATGGGGTTGCGGAGGATCCTTCACTGGCACGAGGCGCTCAACTGATCCCAGCCCCAGGGATGGATTTAGGCTCATCATCGCAGATATCTACATGAGAGTGTTAAACACAGTCACCTACATGTGACTGAGGCAGCTGAGCACCCATGAAGACTTAGCACTTCCTGGGGTAATGTTCACTTCCCCAAACAGAGGTGGTACTTACTGGTGATCTGAATAACTTGGCACACTTGGTTGTATTGACCAGACCTCACTGGCTGCACAGGGAGCTCAAACACCTTGTCCATGTGCAAGCATCTGCAGTTAGAGACCCCATCGAGATGTCTGCCATGGGGAGCTAAGTGCCACCTTGGGACCTGCCATCCTAGCACCCTTTTTTCCAGCTTGCTGCGCTCGCTTCAGCAATCCACTCCCATCCTCCCACCCATAATGCTGAGCTTCCTCGAGGCACCTGCTTGAGAAGGTCTTTGCTACGGGTTTCAGAGGGCTGACATCCTTCCACAGAAGGCCACAACCTGGTTGTATTCTATATGAAATATCAAATGGAATCATAAAGGTGAATTGCTCCAACAGTGAATTTTGTTCTCTGCTTGGCACAGGTACCCAGGCTTTCATTGCCCACCTTGGGGCATCCTTGGGCATGGGGGTCCCAGTGTATCAGCATCTCCCACCAGACTGCAATAGGCTGATCCTCCCCAGATCTCTCCATAAGGTGGAGACACGGTCCATCCCACCAGGGTCTGCCCCTGGCAGCCTTTCTCTCTTCCTCCATGAAAGTACGGTGACAGTGCATTACCTAGTGCAAGGCGTTGCAGACTGTTTACAGGCTTCTAGAGTTCCCAGGCACTTCAGGACACAGTCCTGTCGCTGTTTCCAAATGGACAGCCAGGACTTTTATAAGTGAACTTTCCTCTCCCTGTCTATTTATTATATGTAAACATTTGCCAGAAAAACACCACCCGGGCATGCTCAGTGCTGGCCAGGTCATTGCAAAAGGCAGCGGCGGCGTCACATGTGATAACAGCGAGCAGCCCATGTGCGCCTATTCTTAGCGCTGGAATGTATACAATGCCCCACCTCCTCGCTGCTCCTGCGCACAGCTCCCGAGAGCGGCAAAAGTGACTTCAGGATAAACACGTCCAGAAATCACCCTCTATGAATCACTTACCTACTGAAAGAAACGTCCTGTGGGTTTATAGGTTTTTATCCAGGCTCTAGCTGTGGAAAATCTCAGCAGAGAATAAACGACAGAAAGTAAGTGCATGCAGGGAAGGACAACAGAAGGTAAACGTTTCTACCCTACCGTTTCACTGCAGGTTGAGCAGTTAGCCATGAGAATAGAGAGCATCATCTTGTTCTGCCTGGCACTTAATTTAGTCATTGTGTGTCTGATTAACATTAGAAACCCACAGCTAAGCAGAGTTAATAAATAACCATTTTAATGCAGATTCCCAGTCTCTAGGGTTTCGTTGCCCTGCTGCAGAGTTCAGCTCTGCCAGATTTACATTCTTTGGGAGTGACTAACTCTAGGGGAAAGAGGCGCAAGCTACTAAACTGCTAATACTTTAAAATAGTGAATAAATGTCTAAGCACATTTATTCGATGTGATTAAAACGAACAAAGCAATTGCTTCAGCCATCTAGCTTTCATCCCAAATCAGTGAGATAACTTCAGTGCTTTTGCTTCGTGCCAGGGACGCAGGCACTGCTGACCTCAAAGCTGCAACCTATCTGATAACTTTATGAAAATTTTAAAGGGTCTTAGCGAACTTTTAGCTTCTTTATTATTTTCCCACTGTGCTTAACCCGTGTTCCATTTTTATGCATAACAGTGAACGGATATTTAGAGCAACATCAAAGTCCTGATTTGTTCCCTTGGAGCTGGATATTTCAATAAAAGCTGCTAAGAATTTGGGGTTTTTTCTGCCAAGACCAGAATTCATCTCTCTTCTATTTTGCTATGGAGGAAGGATCCACTGAGGAGTTTCTCTTCAAAGATTGGGACTTCTCCTCTGAACTGCTGAGGCAGCTGAACGCTCTGCGGCAGAGTGGGATGCTGACTGATGTTATCCTCTGCTCTGGGGTCTTCGAAATCGCCTGCCACCGAAACGTACTGGCTTCCAGCAGTCCGTACTTCAAGGCAATGTTCTGTAATGATTTCAAAGAGAGTCACCAGGCTAAAGTCATCCTGAAGGGCATCGATGCCGGGATTTTGGATCAGATTATCCTTTATGTTTACACAGGGGAGATTCTTATATGCTCTGAGAATGTCCTGTCCCTGTTGGAGACGGCCTCCATGCTGCAGTACGCTAAGCTGTTTGAGGCCTGCTCTGCCTACCTCCAAGACAAGCTGACTCCTGACAACTGTCTGAGCATGATCAGACTGGCAAAAGTCTTGAACTGCCAAAGCCTGAATAAAAAAGCCAAGGCTATGGCTTTGAAATGCTTTCCTGAGGTGGCCTCTTCTGAGGACCTGAAGGACCTTTGTCCCTTGGAGCTCATCGATTACCTTGGAGACGATGAGCTCTGTGGGGAGGAGGAGCAGGTCTTTGAGACATTGATGATCTGGATCCGGCATGACCTCCAGGCAAGACAAGGCTACATCCAAGAGTTGTTCAAGAAGGTCCGGCTTCAGTACGTCCATCCAACTTTCCTCTTCCACTTTATCGCCAACGACTCCCTCGTTCAGTCCTCGCCTACTTGCAGGAGCATCCTTGAATCAGCCCGGAGACATATGTTTTCCTTGTACAGCACCAATGCACCTGACATCAAGCCCATGTTGCATGTCCCTCGTAGGTACTCTAACCAAGAGTTCCTCATCATCATTGGTGGCAGGAAGGACAACCAGCAGACCACAAGGGATGTCTTGCTCTATGATGACAAGACTAACCAATGGCTAAGCCTGGCCAAACTTCCCGTGCGTCTGTACAAAGCCTCTGCAGTGAGCTTACACAGCAATATTTATGTGCTCGGAGGGATGCCTGTTAGCAATAAGAAAAGCCCGGTCAGTGATAATATTTACATTTACTCACTCAAACTCAATCAGTGGAGGTTGATTGAGCCCATGCTAGTTCCACGTTACTCCCACAGAAGCTTGGCATATAAAAATTATATTTTGTCATTTGGTGGAATTGGTGAAAACCAGGAAATCCTGAATTCTGTGGAAAGATATGATAGCATCTACAACACCTGTGAGAGCATGGCAAACATGCCTGTTGCCGTCCTTCACCCTGCTGTCGCTGCCAAAGATCAGAGGGTCTACCTCTTCGGGGGAGAAGACATTATGCAAAACCCTGTGCGGCTGATCCAGGTAATGGTCAGTCCTGCTTGTCGTAGGCAGTTTCATCTAAAGTATTCAGTGGTTCATCATCCTCCTGAGGAAACCAAACCCCACAAAAACTTTATTGTGAGTTGCAGCAAGAGGCAGGATGATTTGACACATGGCTTCAGGGAAGTCTTGTCTGCAAGGAGCATTGCAACTCTTTATTTTCCCTTTTGAGTGTTTTTCAGACAAAAGCCCTGAGGTACTTCTTTGGGCGTCAGTCAGCTCTGCCGCTGGCAGGCACTGTGGCCAGGGCTGCTGCGGGCGGTGCTACAGCACGCAGTGGCTGACCCCCCTGCCTGGCTTCATGCCTGGAGCCAATCTCACTGAAATCAGTGCTTTCCCCTCGGCAGATGAGCTGGGGTCTCAGCCATGCACCTGCTGACTCGCAGCGAAAGCAAAGATTTGTGATCATTAGAGCAATTAGTTTCTCACTCATCAAAGGGTCAGAACATAAACTGACAGTTATTTTGTATAAACAGTTGTGTTAAAAATGTGGCTCCTGCCACACGTTGCTGACTTAATGCCTGCTTTCAGCGGTTAAACTCTATTAGGAGGAAAAATAAATGAAATCTTTTGTTATCTGATTTGATGCTTTAGCAGCATTGTAGCGTTACTTTCTCCATTAACGTTTTTCACTGGTTTAGGTATTTTAACTAAGAAGGATCATTAAAGGCTAAGATGACAGCCAGCACATGAGCAATACTTCTCTACAGTGATAGCGATCTCGATTATCGGAGGGAAGGAAATGTATTTATCAGTTAGTGGAGAGATGTGCTGGAGATATTTGCTATATTAAGAAGCGGATGACGTGATATAACAGTCTGCATCACCCAGATGGAGATGACTGAATGATCATCATCTGGCAACAGCTCTTTTTTCTCACATAAATTGATGACTTAGATATCACTCTCAGTCCCATCAACAAGTTGCTTTGCCAATCTGAGTGCATACCAGCCACCAGCACAAATATAGCAGCCAGGCAAACACGATAGCTACCAGCAGAGCTAGATGAAGCTGAGGTTTGTTTGCCCAGGAAATTGCTAAGGCTAAGGCAGGAATACACAAAATAACTGGAAAATGAAATTACATGGGAGAGCACTGCCCAGGAGTTACAGTGATTTAATGGCCATGCAACAGCCGAGAAGCTTGCATATGGCAGATAGAATCATAGAGTGGCTAGGATTGGAAAGGACTTAAAAGATCATTGAGTTCCAACCCCCCTGCCATGGGCAGGGACACTTCCCACTAGCCCAGGTTGCTCAAAGCCTCATCCAGCCTGGCCTTGAACCCCTCCAGGGATGGGGCATCCACAGCTTCTCTGGGCAACCTGTTCCAGTGCCTCACCACCCTCACAGTGAAAAATTTCTTCCTAATGTCTGGTCTAAATTTACCCTCTTTCAGCTTATAAC